>WNGS01009772.1:0-17000 GCA_020271785.1 Procambarus virginalis | reverse complement strand
GGGCTTACGCCCTTTTGGGGCACCAGATGGCGCCGAGTCATTCTGTTTCTCTCCATAACGTTCGTGACACATCCCAGCACCTGATTGGCCAGTGTGAGGTCACGTGCCGGAAGTAACCAATGACGAGAGCCCTCATGCGGTGTGACGTCACAAAACGGAGGCTTCCAGGGCGGCTGGCGCCTGGGCAGGAAGAGTATGTTACGGACCGTCACAGAGTGAGGACGCATTCCAGCGTGCGCCAGTTCTTGAGGCCAGAAAGTCCCTACCATGGATTTAAGCATCACTTTAATTCTGCAGACATCCCGTGGAGTGCCAGGAAGCAAGGGTTGGCTGGGATAGAGAGTCAAGAGCTCTATTCAAGAGTCTGTGGCAAAAACGGACGTTGGGCTGGAAACGTTGGGACGACCGGCGGACTGTGTCTACATATCAAGCGAGTAGTGAAGACCGCGCCGAATCCACTGGAAATGAGGCAGGGGAAGCTCCACTGGACTGCAAGTACAGCGCCAGCAAGAGGAGGACAAGGACGATGGCGCAAGTACCTGACTCCGTACCGAGTGTGAGAGGAGGAGGAGGAGGAGGACCATACCTGCGGGTGTGAGTACGGCAAGGACGCGATACTACGAGGGTGACTGAGGAACTTGTGTGTGTGGGAACTGATCAACGGAAGACCAGAAGCCAGGACCAGGAACCTCACTATCCCTCGCCAGAGGACGAATCGGCTTCGTAAAGGAATGAAGTAAGGTAGATAGTTATCCCTCCCTTTACCCCTTTGATCTAGGGGAGCTAGGATAACGTATATATCGTGAACATTTCTTGTTACCATTTATTGTCAATGTGATAGTGTTAGGCTAGGAGCCAAGGAGCTCATGCAGGCATGAATTGGTGCTGGAACATAAATATGTAGATGTAGCGAAGTTAGTGTATCTGGGAATAGTAGCTGGTTTTCAAGAAGTCAGAAACGAACTTTGAATCGTCCACCTGATAGTGTTGCCAGAGGCGTGAGGTGTGTCCCCGCCGGTTTGACAGTTGGAGCCGCTATTTTAAGTGAAACCATTTATGTCACCTTGCACTGCACATGAGATTGCATCCTTAAATTAAGATAACTAATGAGACAACTGACGTGTTGCTGGGACACGAGTATAAACACCCAGCTAGTGACATAGGACAGACCAGGTATCTAAGAGAGAGTGTCCCAGTGTGAAGACGGGCAGGTTCAGGTGTGACACAGGGAGACTTGAACCTCTCCACTCGCTAGAGGCATATATAAGTCCAGTCCTTAGTAGACTGGGGGTGCCTCAGGGCGAGCAGTGGCGATTGATACTGAGGGGCGAAGACCCATGGGACGACCCTAACCATAGGTAAGAAGGGGTGAACCTTGACAGTGGAACTGTGTGAGTGGAAGTGTGTGAGTGAGTGTGTGTGAGTGGGAGTATGTAAGTGGGAGTGGTTGAGGGAGTGTGTGAGAAGCCGAGGGAGTCAGGGGGCGAGTGTGTGGGGAGTGGTGTTGGCGTGAGAGTGGGAGGAGGGCTTAGGAGTGGAGGGTGGAAGGTGTGTGTGTGTGAGTATGGTGAGAAGGGGAGTGGTATGGAGGGAGGTCAGTCGGTGGCAGGAGGGAGGGAAGTTCGGAAGGATGGAGAGGGATGGAGTGAGGGAGATGGAGAGGTTAGGGAGGGAAGGAGAGGTGGAGAGCGAGGGAGAGGGTGGTAGAACGAGGGAGAGAGTGAGGAAGTGGAATGAGGGAGGTGTGTGTGTGTGTGTGTGTGTGTGTGTGTGTGTGTGTGTGTGTGTGTATTCACTTAGTTGTATTCACTTAGTTGTATTTACGGGGGTTGAGCTTTGCTCTTTCGGCCCGCCTCTCAACTGTCAATCAACTGTTTTACTAACTACACTAACTACTTTTTTTTTTTTTTTTTTCACACCACACACACACACACACACCCCAGGAAGCAGCCCGTGACAGCTGACTAACTCCCAGGTACCTATTTACTGCTAGGTAACAGGGGCATTCAGGGTGAAAGAAACTTTGCCATTTGTTTCTGCCGGGTGCGGGAATCGAACCCGCGCCACAGAATTACGAATCCTGCACGCTATCCACCAGGCTACCTGGCCCCTGTGGTGTGTGTGTGTGTGTGTGTGTGTGTGTGGGTGTGTTTGTGTGTGTGTGTGTGTGTGTGTGTGTGTGTGTGTGTGTGTGTGTGTGGGTGTGTGTGTGTGTGTTGTGTGTGTGTTGTGTGTGTGTGTGCTTACCTATTTGTACTTACCTATTTTCCCTATCATACCTAGTCTTAAAAGTATGAATAGTATTTGCTTCCACAACCTGTTCCCCAAGTGCATTCCATTTTTCCACTACTCTCACGCTAAAAGAAAACTTCCTAACATCTCTGTGACTCATCTGAGTTTCCAGTTTCCACCCATGTCCCCTCGTTCTGTTATTATTACGTGTGAACATTTCATCTATTTCCACTTTGTCAATTCCCCTGAGTATTTTATATGTCCCTATCATATCTCCTCTCTCCCTTCTTTTCTCTAGTGTCGTAAGGTTCAGTCCCTTCAGTCGCTCTTCATATCCCTTCCCTCGTAACTCTGGGACAAGCCTCGTCGCAAACCTCTGAACCTTCTCCAGTTTCCTTATGTGTTTCTTCAGGTGGGGGCTCCATGATGGCGCGGCATACTCTAAGACGGGTCTCACGTATGCAGTGTAAAGCGCCCTAAAAGCCTCCTCATTTAGGTTTCTGAATGAAGTTCTAATTTTCGCCAGTGTAGAGTACGCTGCTGTCGTTATCCTATTTATATGTGCCTCAGGAGTTAGATTAGGTGTCACATCCACTCCCAGATCTCTTTCTCGATCGTTACAGGTAGGCTGTTCCCCTTCATTGTGTACTGTCCCTTTGGTCTCCTCTCACCTGATCCCATTTCCATAACTTTACATTTACTGGTGTTAAACTCCAGTAGCCATTTCCCTGACCATCTCTGCAACCTGTTTAAGTCCTCTTGGAGGATCCTACAATCCTCGTCTGTCACAACTCTTCTCATTAATTTTGCGTCATCCGCAAACATTGACATGTATGACTCCACTCCTGTAAACATGTCATTTACGTAAATTAGAAAGAGGATTGGTCCCAGCACCGATCCTTGAGGTACTCCACTTGTTACTACTGTCTCCAGTCCGACTTCTCGCCCCTTACCATTACCCTCTGGCTCCTTCCTGTTAGGTAGTTCTTCACCCATTCTAGGGCCTTTCCGCTTACTCCTGCCTGCCTCTCAAGTTTGTATAGCAGTCTCATGTGCGGTACTGTATCAAAGGCCTTTTGGCAGTCAAGAAATATGCAGTCTGCCCAGCCTTCTCTGTCCTGCCTTATCCTTGTTACTTTATCATAGAATTCTAAAAGGTTTGTTAGGCATGATTTCCCTGTCCAGAAACCATGTTGGTGCTTGTTTACAAACCCAATGCTCTCCAGGTGCTCAACAAGTCTTAGCCTAATTATTCTTTCAAGTATTTTGCAGGGGATGCTTGTCAATGATACGGGTCTGTAGTTAAGTGCCTCCTCCCTGTCACCTTTCTTGAAAATCGGTACGACATTTGCCTCCTTCCAGCAACTGGGCAATTCTCCCGACATAAGTGACTCATTAAAGATCATTGCCAGAGGCACACTGAGAGCCTGCGCTGCCTCTTTAAGTATCCACGGTGATACTTTGTCTGGTCCAACAGCTTTGTTTGCATCCAGTGTTGTCAACTGTTTCATTACCTCCTTTGCTGTCACCTCTATGTCTGATAGTCTGTCATTTAGGGTAATCGCTTCTAACAATGGGAGCTGCTCAGGCTCGGTTGTGAACACTCCATGGAAATTTGCATTCAGTACTTCGCAGATTTCCTTGTCGCTTTCTGTATATGCCCCTTCTGTTTTCCTCAGTCTTGTCACCTGGTCATTTACCGACATCTTCCTTCTTATATGGCTATGTAGTAATTTAGGTTGCTTTTTCGCTTTGACTGCAATATGTGTGTGTGTGTGTGTGTGGTGTGTGTGGTGTGTGTGGTGTGTGTGTGTGTGTGTGTGTGTGTGTGTGTGCGTGCGTGCGTGCGTGCGTGCGTGCGTGCGTGTGTGTGTGTGTGTGTGTGTGTGTGTGTGTGTGTGTGTGTGTGTGTGTGTGTGTGTGTGTGTGTAGCGGGTGGGGGGATTGGCGGTGTGGTCTTATGACACTTGGGTATGAGAAAGTAGTACCTACATGAGCCATATATTTCAAGTTTCTTTACGTTCTTTGGCTAATATCCAATACTACTTGTTATACTAAAAACACTGTACACCGTTAATTGACACAAGAGGCTCTTAACGGCCAGATTAACCACCAGAGCACACTAGGTGAGTATGAAGCAGCTGTAGCAGCTGCACTTGTTGTTGACTACACCGCTGCCAGCTCCAAGTTTCCTCCCTCGTAGCATAGATGTCGTACTCCTATTGTAGTTGTTCACTTAGCACAATCCAACACTTCCACTAAATTGATATTGCCTATGGGTTGTCTTATACACCGTACTATCACCTCACACTGACTCCTTCATATCACTTTGATGTCCAGAGATATGACTACTTATTCGAGGAGCACGGCCCCACACGTGTTCCCTGTCCCTATGCCCAGCCTAGATAGGGTGTGTGTGTATACTCACCTATTTGTGCTCACCTATTTGTGCTTGCAGGATCGAGCATTGACTCTTGGATCCCACCTTTCTAGCCATCGGTTGTTTACAGTAATGATTCCTGTCCCAGTTCCCTATCATATCTAGTCTTAAAATTATGAATAGAGTTTGCTTCTACAACCTGTTCCTTAAGTGCATTCCATTTTTCCACTACCCGCATGCTAAAAGAATGCTTTCTAACATTTCTGTGACTCATCTGAGTTTCCAGCTTCCACCCATGTCCCCTCGTTCTGTTACTATTACGAGTGAACATTTCATCTATCTCCACTTTGTCAATTCCCCTGAGTATTTTATATGTTCCTATCATATCCCCTCTCTCCCTTCTTTTTTCTAGTGTCGTAAGGTTCAGTTCTTTCAGGCGCTCTTCATATCCCATCCCTCGTAACTCTGGGACAAGCCTCGTTGCAAACTTCAGAACCTTTTCCAGTTTCCTTATGTGTTTCTTCAGATGGGGACTCATGATGGTGCGGCATACTCTAAGACTGATCTCACGTAGGCAGTGTACAGTGCCCTAAAAGCGTCCTCCTTAGGTTTCTGAATGAAGTTCTGACTTTCGCCAGTGTAGAGTACGCTGCTGTCGTTATCCTTTTTATATGAGCCTCAGGAGTTAAGTTCAGTGTTACGTCCATTCCCAGGTCTATTTCTCGATTCGTTACAGGTTAGCAGTTCCCTTTCATTAAGTACTGTCTCTTTGGCCGCCTATCACCTGAACCCATTTCCATAACTTTACATTTACTCGTGTTGAACTCCAGTACCCATTTCTCTGACCATCTCTGCAACCTGTCCCGATCCTCTAGGAGAATCCTACAATCCTCATCTGTCACAACTCTTCTCATTAATTTTGCATCATCCGCAAACATTGACATGGAAGATTCCACTCCTGTAAACATATCATTTACATAAATAAGAAAGAGAATTGGTCCGAGCACCGATCCTTGAGGTACTCCACTTGTTACTGTTCGCCAGTCCGACTTCTCGCCCCTTACCATTACTCTCTGGCTCCTTCCTGTTTGGTAATTCCTCACCCATGCTAGGGCCTTTCCGCTTACTCCTGCCTGCCTCTCAAGTTTGTATAGCAGTCTCATGTGCGGTACTGGATCAAAGCCCTTCTGGCAGTCTAGAAATATGCAGTCCGTCCAGCCTTCTCTTTGTTATTTTATCATCGAATTCCAAAAGGTTTGTTAGGCATGATTTCCCTGTCCAGAACCTATGTTGGCGTTTGTTTACAAACCCAATGCTCTCCAGGTGTGCAACAAGTCTTAGCCTAATTATTCTTTCAAGTATTTTGCAGGGGATGCTTGACAGTGATATGGGTCTGTAGTTGAGTGCCTCTTCTCTATCTCCTTTCTTGAAAATCGGTACGACATTTGCCTTCTTCCAGCAACTGGGTAATTCTCCCGGCACAAGTGACTCATTAAAGATCATTGCCAGAGCCACGCTGAGGGCCTGCACTGACTCCTTTAGTATCCACGGTGATACTTTGTCTAATCCAACCGCTTTAGTTGCATCCAGCGTTGTCAACTGTTTCATTACCTCCTCTGCTGTCACCTCTATATCTGATAATCTTCTGTCTAGGTTAATCCTTTCTAACAATGGGAGCTGCTCAGGCATTGTTGTGAACACTCCATGGAGTGTTTGCATTCAGTACCTCGCAAGTTTCGTGTGTGTACTCACCTATTTGTGCTTGCGGGGGTTGTGCTTTGGCTCTTTGGTCCTGCCTCTCAACTGTCAATCAACTGGTGTACAGATTACTGAGCCTTCTGGGCTCTATCATATCTACATTTAAAACTGTGTATTGAGTCAGCCTCCACCACATCTCTGCCTAATGCATTCCACCTGTTAACTACTCTGACACTGAAATAGTTCTTTCTAACGTCCCTGTGGCTCATTTGGGTACTCAGTTTCCACCTGTGTCCCCTTGTTCGTGTACCGCCAGTGTTGAATAGTTTATCCTTGTCTACCCTGTCAATTCCCCTGAAGATTTCAAAGGTAGTGATCATGTCTCCCCTCACTCTTCTGTCTTCCAGTGTCGTAAGGTGCATTTCCCGCAGCCTTTCCTCGTAACTCTTGCCTCTTAATTCTGGGACTAGTCTAGTGGCATACCTCTGAACTTTTTCGAGTTTCGTCTTGTGCTTGACAAGGTACGGGCTCCATGCGTGGGCCGCATACTCCAGGATTGGTCTTACATATGTGGTGTACAAGATTCTAAACGATTCCTTACACAGGTTCCTGAAGGCTGTTCTGATGATAGCCAGCCTCACATATGCCACAGACGTAATTCTCTTTATGTGGGCTTCAGGAGACAGGTTTGGTGTGATATCAATTCTTAGATCATTCTCTCTTTCCGTTTCATTAAGTACTTCATCTCCTATTCTGTATCTTGTGTCTGGTCTCCTGTTTCAACCACCTTCTTTCATTACTTTGCATTTACTCGGGTTAAACTTTCGCAGCCATTTGTTGGACCATTCATTCAGTCTGTCTAGGTCGTCCTGTAGCCTCCTACTATCATCTTCTGTTTCAATCCTCCTCATAATTTTTGCATCATCGGCAAACATTGAGTGAAACGATTCTGTACCCTCTGGGAGATCATTTACATATATCAGAAACAGTATAGGTCCAAGGACTGACCCCTGCGGGACTCTACTTGTGAAGTCATGCGAATCCGAGACCTCACCCCTCACAGTGACTCGTTGTCTGCTGTTACTTTGGTACTCCCTTATCCAACGAAGTACCTTCCCTTTCACTCCAGCCTGCATTTCCAGCTTTTTCACTAGCCTCTTGTGTGGTACTGTAAGAAAGACTTTTTGACAATCCAAAAATATGCAGTCTACCCACCCCTCTCTTTCTTGCCTGATTTTTGTTGCCTGGTCGTAGAATTCAATTAGCCATGTGAGGCAGGACCCGCCATCCCTGAACCCATGTTGATGCTGTGTTACAAAGTTCTTTCACTCCAGATGTTCCACTAGCTTTCTTCGCACAATCTTCTCCATCAGCTTGCACGGTATGCAGGTTAGGGGCACTGGCCTGTAGTTCAGTGCCTCCTGGCTATCCCTTTGCCTGTGTGTGTGAGTGCGCGCGCGCGTGTGTGTGTGTGTGTGTGTGTGTGTGTGTGTGTGTGTGTGTGTGTGTGTGTGTGTGTGTGTGTGTGTGTGTGTGTGTGTGTGTGTGTGTACTCACCTATTTGTGCTTGCCGGGAGTTGAGCTTTGGCTCTTTGGTCCTGCCTCTCAACTGTCAATCAACTGGTGTACAGATTCCTGAGCCTACTGGGCTCTATCATGTCTACATTTGAAACTGTGTATGGAGTCCACCACATCACTCTGAAAAAGTTCCTTCTAACGTCTCTGTGGCTCATGTGGGTACTCAGTTTCCACCTGTGTCCCCTTGTTCGTGTCCCACCAGTGTTGAATAGTTTATCCTTGTTTACCCGGTCGATTCCTCTGAGGATTTTGTAGGTTGTGATCATGTCTCCCCTTACTCTTTTGTCTTCCAGTGTCGTAAGGTGCATTTCCCGCAACCTTTCCTCGTTACTCATGCCTCTTAGTTCTGGGACTAGTCTAGTGGCATACCTTTGGACCTTTTCCAGTTTCGTCTTGTGCTTGACAAGGTACGGGTTCCATGCCTGGGCCGCATACTCCAGGATTGGTCTTACATATGTGGTGTACAAGATTCTGAATGATTCCTTACACATGTTCCTGAACGCTGTTCTGATGTAGCCAGCCTCGCATATGCCGCAGACGTTATTCTTTTATGGGGCTTCAGGAGACAGGTTTGGTGTGATATCAACTCCTAGATCTTTCCTCTGTCCGTTTCATTAAGTACTTCATCTCCTATTCTGTATCCTGTGTCTGGCCTCCTATTCCACTGTCTAGTTTCATTACTTTGCATTTACTCGGGTTGAACTTCAGCAGCCATTTGTTGGACCATTTGTCGGAAAATCCGACACCATTTACTATAATCACATTCAACAGGCAGAAATATTGCTGCGTTGTATAAACAAGTTACCCATAGAAAATATAATTTGTAGTGGATTTTCCGTCTATAGAAAACGGGATCTCATTACCACATACTATTATAATTCACCAGCTATTGTGTNTATGCAATTTATACCCATTATTTCGTCTGGTGCTGATACTTTAATATCCCATTTGTTATGTCCATTCATCAACTTGTAAACCTCTATCATGTCACACCTAACTCTTCGCCTTTTCAGTGAATGCAATTGGGGAATTAACTTTGTTAATTAACTATGCTGGATACGTTCAAGTGAATTTATATCAATTCTATAGTACGGCGACTAAAACTGAACTGCATAATCAAAATGGGGCCTAACCAAAGCAACAAATTGATTGATTGATAAGAATTAAGCCACCCAAGAGACAGCACGGGAATGAAGAGCTTTAAAGAGCAAGCTATAGCTGAAGAACAAAACCAGGTGTCTTGTTATTAACCCTTCGATTAATAAATCCTAGTGTACTATTTGCCTTATTACGAACATTCATGCATTGATCTCTTGGTTTAAATTCTTACTAATCATAACTCCAAGTTCCCTTTCGAAATACCCGACTTTGCAATCACAACACCATCTATCTCGTATCTTGTAACTCTATCATATATCATTACCTAACCTCAAAACTTTCCATTTATCAGCATTGAACTGCATCTGTCAACCTTTTGCCCATTTCAAAACTCTATTTAGATCAACTTGAAGAGATAGTGAGTCTTCTTCTGTGTTATTTCCCTACCGATTTTTGTATCATCGGCAAAGCAAATTTGCAAATGTTGTTACTCAAACCTGAATCTAAATCATTTATATATACAGTATTATAAACAACAGAGGTCCCAGGACAGAGCCTTGAGGTACTCAACCTACAACATTTTCAAACTCTGATTTAACCCCATTTATACTAACTCTGTTGAGCGTTGAACATTTATACATCAACTCTGTTGATGTGAGCACTTAATTGGCGGTCAGTGGTGGCGCTTAATTCTTAAAAAGCAATATATACGCTCGATCGTGATGTAGTTTAGTATGCGGTTTAAAGAAAAAAGAGCATATCAATGTTATATCACAGAAAACGAATTTATCATAAACTCATGTATTTGTCTTATCATATGGAAATGCATTCATATTTATAAAATAACAATATGAATAGCAAAATTTCTGTAAATCCCCTACCATGTTGGAATCTGGAAATTAATGAGCAAATGTGCTGGCTGAAGGCCCTGAAGGAAACCACATTGGTTTCATTTTGGATACAAATGTCCATGGAGATTCAGAATGGAAATTAATTATAGTTGAACCTGCAGAGAGGAGTTTAAGAATCTGTGGTGAGAGTGATGGACACAGCCTTCACAATTATACTTCAGAGAATGTAAACATCTAAGAGTCATTAGAAATATGTGTTGAATAATAAACCATACAATGTTTGAGTTTGGGAAAACGCCATTTGTCATATATACTAGCTGTTCTTAAAGATTCACCCATTTTGCAACAGCAAGATAATTATAAGATTTTAAGGGTTGACGAATGTTAATCTTCTTGTTTGATAAACTGTGCACTCGAGACATAGTTAATAAGAACACGCCAATATAAGACAACAAAACGTTTTCAGATTCTTTCACACCAATTTCCAGCAACTTTTATAATTTATATAAATTATTTTAGGGAATAATACATAAATTACATATTTAAACATGATATTAGTGTTTAGTGGAATGCATAACGAGTCAAATTGTGTTAAAAAGAGCGATTTTTTGTAAATTTGGAAAACTACTTTTTTCTGATCATATATATAAGTAAATGGATTGTGAAGGTTTCACTCAGAAATAAATATCATTCACAATTTATTAATGAATTTTACAAAAAACACCATAAATTTTATATTTAAACATGTAAAAACTATTTGCAATACATTAGGAACAAAATAGTTGTAGAAAAACAATTTATTATAAAACCTATGTGTTTGGATTTTTTGATTAAAAGTTTCTCAAAGGCTCTCCTGCACCATTCTCAATGTAAATCATTCCCACGCCTATGGGAAGAGATAGACGAACGTTTCCTAGATGATTTGTGTTTGCTGGGTACTGGCCCCGGGGACCATACTGGCCCCGGGGACCATACTGGCCCCGGGAACCATACTGGCCCCGGGAACCATACTGGCCCCGGGAACCATACTGGCCCCGGGAACCATACTGGCCCCGGGACCATACTGGCCCCGGGGACCATACTGGCCCCGGGAACCATACTGGCCCCGGGAACCATACTGGCCCCGGGAGCATACTGGCCCCGGGGACCATACTGGCCCCGGGAGCATACTGGCCCCGGGAACCATACTGGCCCCGGGAGCATACTGGCCCCGGGAACCATACTGGCCCCGGGAGCATACTGGCCCCGGGGACCATACTGGCCCCGGGAGCATACTGGCCCGGGAGCATACTGGCCCGGGAGCATACTGGCCCGGGAGCATACTGGCCCCGGGAACCATACTGGCCCGGGAGCATACTGGCCCCGGGAACCATACTGGCCCCGGGAACCATACTGGCCCCGGGAACCATACTGGCCCCGGGAACCATACTGGCCCCGGGAACCATACTGGCCCCGGGAGCATACTGGCCCCGGGAGCATACTGGCCCCGGGAACCATACTGGCCCGGGAGCATACTGGCCCCGGGAGCATACTGGCCCCGGGAGCATACTGGCCCCGGGAACCATACTGGCCCCGGGAGCATACTGGCCCCGGGGACCATACTGGCCCGGGGACCATACTGGCCCCGGGGACCATACTGGCCCCGGGAACCATACTGGCCCCGGGGACCATACTGGCCCGGGAACCATACTGGCCCCGGGGACCATACTGGCCCCGGGGACCATACTGGCCCCGGGGACCATACTGGCCCCGGGGACCATACTGGCCCCGGGAACCATACTGGCCCCGGGGACCATACTGGCCCCGGGACCATACTGGCCCCGGGAACCATACTGGCCCCGGGGACCATACTGGCCCCGGGAGCATACTGGCCCCGGGGACCATACTGGCCCCGGGGACCATACTGGCCCCGGGGACCATACTGGCCCGGGGACCATACTGGCCCCGGGGACCATACTGGCCCCGGGAGCATACTGGCCCCGGGAACCATACTGGCCCCGGGGACCATACTGGCCCCGGGAGCATACTGGCCCCGGGAGCATACTGGCCCCGGGAGCATACTGGCCCCGGGGACCATACTGGCCCCGGGAGCATACTGGCCCGGGAGCATACTGGCCCCGGGAGCATACTGGCCCCGGGAGCATACGTCACGTGCGAACGGGAATGATGACGTCACGCACCAACTTACAGACCCCATAGCAGCCAAAGTAAGTACAATTTCGATTTTTTTTTTGACATAGCCATACTGAGGGAAGGGTTTTTGACACTTTACAAAAACAAAAGAATTTTTTCAAGAGAATTTATTTCCTGTTCACTGGGGGGAGGGGTCATATTTGGAGGTGGCACAGTTAAAGGGTTAAATATCATTCACAATTCATTAATGAATTTTACAAAAAACACCATAAATTTATATTTAAACATGCAAAAACTATTTGTAATACATAAGAATAGAATAGTTTGTGAAAAAACATATATTTTAAAACCTGTGTTTGGATTTTGGATTAAAAGTTTCTCAAAAGCTCTCCTGCACCATTCTCAATGCAAGTTATTCGTTCACCTATGGGAAAAGTAGATGAAAGTTTTCAAAACGTTTTGTGTTTGCTGGGTTGCACTGCACATGAGATTGCATCCTTAAATTAAGAGAACTAATCAGACCACTGACGTGTTGCCAGTCGGCCGAGCGGACAGCACGCTGGACTTGTGATCTTATGGTCCTGGGTTCGATCCCGGGCGCTGGCGAGAAACAATGGGCAGAGTTTCTTTCACCCTATGCTCCTGTTACCTAGCAGTAAAATAGGTACCTGGGTGTTAGTCAGCTGTCACGGGCTGCTACCTGGGGGTGGAGGCCTGGTCGAGGACCGGGCCGCAGGGACACTAAAAAGCCCCGAAATCGTCTCAAGATAACCCGTGTTTCTGGGACACGAGTATAAACACCCAGCTAGCGACCTAGAGCAGACTAGATATCTAAGAGAGTGTCCCAGTGTCAAGATGGGCAGGTTCAGGTGTGACACAGGTAGACTTGAACCTCTCCACTCGCTAGGGGCATATATATGGCCAGCCCTTAGTAGACTGGGGGTGCCCCAGGGAGAGCAGTGGCGCCTGGTACTGAGGGGCGAAGACCCGTGGGACGACCCCAACTATTGGTAGGAAGGGGGTGAACCTTGATAGTGGCAACCTTGTCAGGATCATCGAACAACAATGTGGCAAAGGATTGCAAGTGCAGTGACGAGTGTACTAAGGTCGATATTGGTCTCGGTTTACACTGCTCGCTTGTGTATTCCCTTGTATACGATTACTCAATAGCCTAGAGATGGAGGATGATAGAGTGAAAAAATTTATTGAGTGGAGGGACAAGCTGGTGCTGGAAGAGTACACCAAGGCCCAGCTGCAGCTGGTGTCGGACCACTTTGGTTTGAGGTAGAGGATCTCCAAGGTGGCTGAGCGGCTGATTGAGATCATAGCTCAGCTCAAGGCACGAGAGGAGGCCTCCAGGGAAGGACCGTCCCGAGCACCTGCCCGTGTTGGTGGGAACCGGAGAGATGAGGGAAGCACCAGGGGATCCAGCAGTAGCAGCAGGAGGAGTAGAAAGCTGGAGTTAATGAAGATGCAGCTTGAGGCTCAGCTGAAGCGAGAGGAGCACGGAGCTCAGCTGAAGCGAGAGGAGCACGAAGCTCAGCTGAAGCGAGAGGAGCACGAAGCTCAGCTGGAGCGAGAGGAGCGTGAGCGAGAGGAGCGTGAGCGAGAAGCCCAATTGAAGCAAGAGGAGTGCGAAGCCCAGGTGAAGCGTGAGGAGCACAAAGCCCAACTGCAACGAGAGGAAGGAAAAAGACAACTGCGATGGGAGGCAATAAAGGCAAAGAAGGAAGTCAAGTTGCATCAAATTGAGTGCGGGCTGCCCTCGACACCTGCACGGCGGGATGACATCAAGGCCCGGGAGCCCGATCTGCCCAACTTTGACCCTCTAGGGGTCAAGGCTTTCTTCGACTATTTTGAGAGGATAGCAACATTGAAGGAATGGCCGGAAGAGGATTAGGTTGCGTTAGTACAGAGTAGATTGACTGGTGAGGTCAGAGAGGCTTATAACATGTTAGACATCGAAGAGTGCGCCATATACGACACAATCAAGAAAGCTGTGTTCCACTCGTATAGACTGACCCTGGAGGTTTAGAGAAAACTCTTCCATGAGTGCACAAGAGCGTCTGGAAGGTCATATGCTGAGACTGTTGAAGACATGGAGTGCAGGTTCCTTCAATGGCTGAGGGCCGAAGAGGTAGAGACAATGAAGGAGCTGAGGCAGTTGATTGTGATGGAGAAATTCATGTCGATGCTCCTTCCAGAACTTAAGGTCAGACTAAAGGAGGCAGGCATTAAAGACCTTATGGCTGCTGCAGACAGAGCCGACATGTTGGAGGAGGCATTGGGTTCTCTGAGGGAGAGTCGACCCAAATGGCCATTTCAACAGCACGACGAAAGCTCGTGGAGGAGCCATGGAGATGTGAAGGGTGGGTACAGATCAGGTGTATCGTACCACTCAAGTGACAAGACCCAAGCCCAAATGAGCCTGCGGGAACCCATCAGAAGTCTCCGAGTGGCAATACGAGTAAGAGCTGTGCTGCAAGCAGCTTGAACCGAGAGTACGTGTCTGGGAGTTCTGAGAGGACTCGGAGCATGACAACCTAGCAAGGTATGGTCCAGGTGACAGGGAGAGGTCTACCCAGAGTAGGACCATGTTACAACTGTAGTGTGAAGGGACATTATGCTCGAGAGTGTGACAAGCACCAAAAGACAATAGACCTGGTGTTGGAAGAAGAGAGGGTAGTTTCCCATACCCCTTACTATAATGGTCCTAATGTAAATTGTTGGGAGATAAAGTTGGGAGAACATCCTTTCGTTTTCGGGGGTACAGTAAGGTTTGGGAAGTCAGACCCTGTGGAAGTTGCGGTGCTTCAAGATACGGGTGCTGATGTGAGCATGGTAGCCAGGGACATTCTGCCCGAGGATTTTGATGAGTCACTTATGGGGGTAGTGAGACCACGCAGTGTGGGGCAGGAATGCAGGTTACCACTTTACGAGGTGCAGCTGGTTGCCGACTACGGCGTCGAAAAGGCCATCGTAGCTGTGGCCCCAAAGTTACCCCTGAAACATGTCCAGATGGTGCTGGGCAACGACTTGGGTGGAGGCAGTGTACAACCAGATTGGGCTATACTATAACTATATCGGGGAAGGTACTGGTATACTATAACTATATCGGGGAAGGTACTGGTATACTATAACTATATCGGGGAAGGTACTGGTCGACTCAGGTAGTAGTGTGGGAGCTGACCGCGCCGATGATGACGTCACCAGGGAGGGAGTGTGCAGAGAGGTCGTCGGAGGTCGTGGAGAACCCCGACGAGGTCCTGCGACTGAGCCTAATGATACACGTGGAGGAGTGGCGAGGAGCAGCAGCAGTACAGGTGCCTGGGGCGGTGGAAGAGTTGCAGGCCACACTCCCTCCACCTGGAGGTGTGAGCAAGGTGAGCTCAGAGAGTGAACGAGCGGCTGTAAGGGACAGAGTGGAGGAGTCACAACGCACTGTACCCTACGCCAGCCGGGAAACTAGTGGTAGAGGTAAAAAGAACCACTGTGGCGAGGTGAGCTGCAGTGAGGTAATTAGGCCCGACCACGAACCTAGGGAGACGTCTACAATGAAGAGGCTTTCGTGGAGGAATGAAGATGTTCGTTGAGAGCAGTGGAATGGATGGTATTGGAATGCCAGGAATAAGAAGAAAGCAGGGAACAGGTACACCCAGGGTGGGCTCCAGCCTAGCCCGAGGGGCACTGGGTCAACACAAAAGCCTAGTGTGGAAGAGAAGAAGTTGCTGGATGAAGAAAAGATAACAAGTGTCACTGTGAGGAGACAGCGCACTAACGGGAGAAGAGGAACCAAGAAGAGAGAAGAGTGGCGAAGGGAAGAGTGTGAAAGAAACCAAAGAGTACCTGTGAGACGCAGTAGAGGTGCAGGAGTACCTCAGAGTGCACAGCGTAGTGGGGGTACTACATACGTGAAGTTTTATAGGGATGACGAGTCGTCGGTGGGTACTTGGGGACATGGAAGGAGGACTCCTTATAAGTGTTCTGGGCACACGCATCTCACCCGGTCCCATGTGAAGTGGAGGAGTAATGCGAGTGACTGGCGAGGTGGTACAAGCCACGTTACTGACTGGAGAAGAGGCACGCCAGAAAGAGGAGGGGCAAGAACACCAGTTGCCCTCACAAGTGCTCTCCATTAGATATGGCTCTTATTTTAAGGGGAGGGGTATGTGACGGTGTCTCACCCCTATATTTTTCCTAACCCAGCTTAAAGAGTTATATCTCCATAACCTGAGCGTTTTCTGATATCCAGGGAACATTTTCATATGTGTGAGAGTGTGGAGCGATATCGGGTTGGCTGTAAAATTGCCATTTAAGCTTGATTATGCAAGGGGCTTACGCCCTTTTGGGGCACCAGATGGCGCCGAGTCATTCTGTTTCTCTCTATAACGTCGTGACACATCCCAGCACCTGATTGGCCAGGTGAGGTCACGTGCCGGAAGTAACCAATGACGAGAGCCCTCATGCGGTGTGACGTCACAAAACGGAGGGCTTCCAGGGCGGCTGGCGCCTGGGCAGGAAGAGTATGTTACGGACCGTCACAGAGTGAGGACGCATTCCAGGTGCGCCAGTTCTTGAGGCAGAAAGTCCCTACCAGTGGATTTAAGCATCACTTTAATTCTGCAGACATCCCGTGGAGTGCCAGGAAGCAAGGGTTGGCTGGGATAGAGAGTCAAGAGCTCTATATTCAAGAGTCTGTGGCAAAAAACGGACGTTGGGCTGGAAACGTTTGGGACGACGGCGGACTGTGTTCTACATATCAAGCGAGTAGTGAAGACCGGGCCGAATCACTGGAAATGAGGCAAGGGGAAGCTCCACTGGACTGCAAGTACAGCGCCAGCAAGAGGAGGACAAGGACGATGGCGCAGTACCTGACTCCAGTACCCGAGTGAGAGGAGGAGGAGACCATCAATACCTGCCGGGTGTGAGTACGGCAAGGACGCGATACTACGAGGGTGACTGAGGAACTTGTGTGTGTGGGAAACTGATCAACGGAAGACCAGAAGCCAGGACCAGGAACCTCACTATCC
>WNGS01009771.1:0-20129 GCA_020271785.1 Procambarus virginalis | reverse complement strand
AACCCGAAGGGGAGACAACGAAAGCGGTAGCACTGACGCCCCACAACAAAACCGAGCCAGTCTCGGAACCCCACATGAATAGGGACGTGCCAATACGCGTCCTTGAGGTCCAGGGACACCGTCCAAGCGCCCGGCTCCAACAGAACCCGGACCTGGGACAGAGTGGTCATCCGAAACGAGGGGCAAGAAACCCAAGGGTTCAGACGGGACAAGTCCAGAATGAACCGCAGATCTGCACAGACCCGTTTCGGAACTGGAAACAGGCGGGAGACCCACCTGAGGGAAGGAGTCGTTTCGACTACGCCCAAGCGTACCCACTCCAAGATGACTCGACGGAGCACAGGAGAGGAAGCCTGCCCCGTCAGCCCCGAACCCCCCTGCAGGAGGCAGAGCCACCCAATGCCACCGCAGGCTGCGAGAAACGACCCGAAAAGCCCACAAATCGTGAGACCAGGCATAAGCGAACAGACACAGCCTCCCCCCCATCGCCCCGTCAATGGGGCGAACCGCGAAAGGGCCGCTGCCCGACGAGAACCCGACCTGCGCGCAGAGCGAACACCGCGCCGACCAAGCACAGGCGGGACCGCAGGCAGCACCGGCATGGAACCCGACACCTGTGGCCCACCCCGACGAACGGAACTGCACGCCCTGGTACGACCCCGCCGGGAAGGATCCCCCCGGTTCCCCCGGAGAACCAACAACTCAGACATAGGGCGGCAAGAGGAAGAAGCCGCCTGAATATAATGATTTACCGCAGAAGCCTCAAAAAGCAGAGGACAAAAGGGAGAAGACAACCAAAGAACCAGGGCCCAAGTGAATTGCAAGGAGGAAGCAAGGACCGCCTGACGACATGCGAAGCGTACAACGAAAAACCGCAGCAACGCCTCCCGCAGGATAGGCGCAAAAAGCTTCAACATGGCAGACGACGCCCGAGCAGCGGAGACCAAGGCGTCAGACCCTGGAACGGCCCCATTAGGCCTCAACATCCTCCGCAAGCCAATCTGAAGATAGCTCCAGGAGGGAAAAGAAACGCAGGACCGAAGCCAAAAAGCCACGAGCGCGCAAATCCTCCGCCACAAGAGCACCCGACAGGGAAGGAACCTGCACATGGAGCCGCACCGCACCAACATCCCGCAGAAGGGCAGGAGCGAAAAGACACTCATTAAGGTGCTCAAAATCGCCCCCCAGGTAAACCTGAAACACCGTTAACGCCTCACGCCACTCAAACATGCGGGTTCGACAGAACGAGTCCCAAGCATCTAGAGAAAACAAGGGGCAGTCTGCAAGCCAGGACGACCCCGGAACCTCATAACGAACCCAGTAAGGACACGAAGATCCAAACCTGAAGCAAGACGGATCCATTATGGAGGCGTACTCCGGGTCACGCAGGAGGGAAGCCGCCAAGGCCGACCGCACCTCAGACGGAGAGATGCGGGAAGCCGAAAACCTCCGGAAAGACGGAACGGAAGAACCCACAGGGACACGGAACCGAACCCGGGGAGGAGCAGAACCCAAGTCCAATTCGTATGCAGAGGGGAGAAAGGAAAACCCCACTCCTTGCAACAGTAAGCCCCGCTCAGAAGGACGGAAAATCCAGGCGGGGTCCAATGGAGCCCAAGGCCCCAAGTCAGCTCCTCCCCAACCCCAGGAGCCTCTACACCAGGCCCCGGGGCTGAGTCGTCCTCCAAAGCCTGGCCTCACAAGAAAAAGCCGGAGCAGCCGAAAGCTCCGGAAGAGAAGGGGCCCACTGGTCAGACCCCAGAGCACCGCCAGGAGGAACAGACTCGAATGCCTCCGTAGCCCCCCCGGACGGGACAACCCCCGAAACTGCCCGAGTCTCGGAAACCTCTAAACCCCACCCCAACCCCGAAGCCCTCAGACGCCTGGGGGCCGGAAGTAGGGGGGGAGGGGCAGAATAAACCACCAAAGGAGAAGAACAAGGGGGTGCGGGCGGAACCAAGGCCGAAGCGACCAACACCCCCGAGGCCGGGTCCCTATACACAAAGCGGGGCAGTCGCGGGGCGTCCGGGGAAGCAAGAGTCCGCTCGCGTTGCAATAACCTAAACCTACCTTGCGGGGTCGAATGTGTCACCGACCCAACAGGCAGCATGACGGAGGCAAAAACAATGAGAGTCACCCTGAGACAAGGGGACAGAGCAACCCTCAAACTCGCACACAGCGAGAGGGGACGCAAGGGTCTCCTCCATCGGACCCAAGAGCCCCCGCGGGGTTTTCCAGGGCCCCTAGACTGGGTCTGCTAAGGATTATCCCAGGCAGGGCACTGCTAACCGGCTACCCGGTTAGCAGTGCCCGGTACCCGGTAATGCCCGGTGCCCAGTGCCTTTACCCGGTAATCCTAAGTATTGTAGTACAGGATGACGATAGTGAGTGGTGTCCCAGAGAACATAAAGGTATAGTGCTTTTGAAAAATAGGTGAGATAACAGGAATGTGCCAAGGGAAGTGAAAAATTGGATGAGAAAAAGTTACCCCTAGTGTTTACAGTGCAGAGAACAACATTCAAGATGGCCGCCGGCGGCAAGAGGAAATACACAACAGAGCTTGATTTTGCTGGATTCAGTGAAGAAAGCATCGAGATACCCAGTCTACACAACAAGTTGGTAAAATTAGATGCTATAGTGACCTCTCATGTAGAATTAATTAGTAAATTGAAAGTAATGACCATTTAAATAGCAAAGTTGTATGTCTTGAGGGTGTAGTCAAAGACCTGTGCAAGGATAAGATTCAATTGGAAACAAATTGCAAAGCCATGGAAGAAGAAAATAGACTCTTAAAAATAGCTTTGGAAGAAGTTAAAGTAAATTTAAACATAGATGACTACAATAGGTTAGGTAAGGAATTTCATCAGGAGAAACAGCTTTTGTCAGCACAGATGGAGGAAGTTACACAGGAATAGAACAGTGCAAGAAAGATATGCAACTCACTTATGCGCAAGTGGCCAAGGAGAAGGAAAAATTGGAAGAAGCAGTAAAGGAAGCCCAACACTGCAGCAACCAGGATAAAACAAACATTAGGCTAGAAGTGAGGAAAGAATGGCATCCAACCCGAAGTTGGTGCAAAACACAGTTGATCGAAGTAAGTCCCTGATCATTTTGGCTGCAAAGAAAAGGAGATAACATCTAGGTCAGAAAGAGCTGTAGAAGAAGTAAAAGTAGTAGATAAAATTGTTGGCCTCGTGAATGTTGGAAATAACCAACAGTTTTTATGCATCATTGTATTTATACAACCAAAGTAGTTACTAAAATTACTAACTTATAGATTTAATCATTATCATGATTTATTCATTGCCAAATTCTTCCTAGTACGTGAGGAACAACAGGCAGCAACATGAATTTTCTCCACATTTAGTTGATTTATAACAAGAGTCCAGTTTATCATTTCTTTACTAAAAATAGTTAACTTTGATTTCGTAGTATACTATTACTTACTGGAGCTCCCTTATTTAACTAACATTTAAGTATTCTAGAGGAAATTACTTTGATGCAAATGATTTACTTTAATTTCCTCGATTGGCTGCACAACTTTTAGTAAGCCAATTTATGTTACTAGAACTTCTATTTTATCACAGAAGAATTTAATGTGATATTAATACTTGTTATTACCTCTTCCTTCCTTAGTCAATTGCGATAAATACATATTCATTTACGCTCGAAAGCCGCGCATGCGCAATAAGGAGCAGGAAGAAGGGAGAGCGTCACTTGACTCGACACGAGAGCACGGACGCCATTAAGAGCGTGTAGCAGAGTTGTGTTTCGACCTATTTATTTCGCTCCCACGATCAGTTGAGCGGTGCCACGTTATCTGGCACAACATAGCCGTGTCATAGACTATTATACGAGCATCTCCAGAGTCAACGTCTTTCAAGCAGCAGCTGGAGGACGAAGAGTTGCTCAAGTCTTCACATCAACGACACGAGGCTCGGCCGCTAAGTTTACCCTTTTTGTTATTATGTGGCCACTATTAACATTTAGGCTAGCAGTCGTTAGGCCGAATGCAAACCAACAAAAGCTTGTACGTGTCTTAATTAAATTTACCATCTAATTATATGATTATCAGTTTATTTCTATGATACAAATTGTTCAGACATTAGCTGATAATTTACTACCGTCATCCTCATGATTTAGGATGTAAATGTAATTACCTATTGTGTAGAAGATTTCTACAATGTAATTGCCTTTCAGTACCAAGGCGACTTCAACCGAGGTGCTAGGCTTCCCCACCGTTCTGTGCAACAATTTACCCTATGCAACACGTCGTCGGTGGAGTGTAGCAACCGATACTTCTTCTTAGTTTCACAGCTAAGCTGTCCATTTTTCCATCAGTAGCAATAACTCCATAGTTACAGTAGTGATCTCCTAAAGAGATCAATTATACTAACCCTTTGATTTACTGATGCTGTTCAACATTTCAGTAGTATATTGAGGTGCATTTACCTCCATCAATATTATATTCTACATTTATTGACTTTTACATTTGATTTACTCTGGTGAAGAACCAGCACCAGAATAATGCTAGGGATGTATTAATCTTTTAGCATGTAACCCCCAATTTTGTGTAGTTAATTTGACTCCATTCATATAAGCATTACAGTTTTACCAAGATCCATAGGACACTAGTTCCTAGGATCAGTTTTTTCCATTGTCTCTTTGTTTTCCACTTTTTCTCAAAAAGTGGTGGTCCTTCATAGCTATCGATATATATATATATATATATATATATATATATATATATATATATATATATATATATATATATATATTATATTATTAGTTACTGGGTCTCAGAGCCCAAAACAAGTTATTAGTTATTGGAGTCAGGTTTTCCCCACAAAATTTTGGTCCTTCGAACCGGATGTACCATTAATCATTTAAGGTCCAGTATATTCACCTAAATTACTGGCCCATATAATTAACTATTTACTAACACCAATTAGTGTGTTAATATTATTAGGCTATTTACCAATATATTTCATTATTTACGGCTGTCAGCAGACTGCCCATATTATAGCCTAAAACTCATTTATTATTATCAACATTTCTATTAATACTTTATGCATAAAGTAACCTTAGTGTTATATATTTATAAATTTTCACTTGTGTTTCTAAGCACAAACATATATATCAAAACAAAAAATCCCAAAAACATAGCACCATATATCTATATTACTGCACCATTGCATTTATGCCAACCTTTGATGAGGTAGGATATTTAGACTGTAATTGTACTAATGTTTGTACAAATGCAGCCTAAATCATTTAGTCATTCCTAGGTAGGAATTATTAACGAGTACTGTACTAGACAGTACTGGTGTACATACATATTATTTAGATTGTGCTGACCCTGATTTGGGGTGGGATTACCAAAACTCTTTTTGTGCTTTTAACATATTATTCGTGTATTTTTTTTTGAGTACTGCCGAATGTTCACTGTTGGATCGAATGGTGATAATTGATGAGCTAACCGGACGAAATCCAATAGTGGCATTCGAATACTACTCAAAAATATTAGCTATCTATTGTTAGGTAGGCAAATTAACCTCTAAACGAGGTATTATAGTCTATTCAATACATTAGGCTATTATATTAGTATTGAGCTCCATTGAATGAGCCAATATCCCAGTTACATCAGTAACAACTATTTACTATCAGACCAGCCTTACCCAGCAAGATGGAAACGGCTGACAAAATGAAAAGGACCCTTACCGGTCTGAAAGGTCACTTGACCCGACAGATTACCAAGTGTCAAAATCTGTCACAACAGTCACCTGTTGACTACATTGAATTAGAAGACTTACTTCAAGTTGCTGAAAGCAAATTCGAGCATATTAAACAGCATATGAATCTGTACTTGACAGAACTTTACCAAACCTCAATAGGTGAAACTGAACTTGAGGACATTGTAAATGATTTAGCCCAGTACGAAGATGATGTACAGGCTAAACTTCAACCCTTCAAAAAGCAAATTGCTAAAAACAAATTAACAACAGCCTCTACTGCACATCCAGATCCTGATGTCAAATTACCTCAGATCAATATACCCACATTCTCTGGTAACGAGAATGAGAGTTGGGATGATTTCTGGAGTAAATTCGTGGATGCAGTAGACTCTAAAACTAACATCCCTCAAACAACTAAGTTCACTTATTTACAAGGCTTGTTACGAAATGAAGCCTTGAAGGTAATATCTAACATAACACTGACCAGTGATGGTTACGACCTAGCTGTTCAATTGCTTAAGAGCAACTACGATAACAAGGAAAGAACTATTACTATCTTAGTTCAAAAATTGCTGGATTTACCATCTGCTAATAATTCTACAGATTCTCTCCAAACTTTCAGACTAGAGCTAGAGTCTTTACTCAAGGCCTTAAGCCTTAAAGTCCAAATTCAGACTGCTGAATGGATGACAAAGGTAGTTGTAAGGCGCAAATTACCAAGAGAGACTTTAGATAAATTGTGTACTATGTACAATAAAACCTCTCTGACCATGAATGAAATTACAGAAGGTTTACATACCCTAGTCGAAAGACAAAGAGCCAACCAAGATGGGAAGAGTGTTTCAAACTTCTCTACTAACTCTCATCATAAACCCCAACGTACTGCAACTACTGTAGTAAAACCAGATCTCAATAAATCATCTCCGAAATGGAAATCTGGAAATGTAGGTACATACACAGTGAACCCTATAAACCCCGTAGTGAGCACCACTCCTACGACTTCTCCTACAGTGAAGAAGTGTTTGTTCTGCAATAATGAACATCTTACTTATAAGTGTAGTACTTATCCAGACCATAACACCCGAATTCATCGTTTGCAAGAATTACACAGATGCACAAGGTGCACGGGTCCTCATGACCCCAATAGCTGTACTGTCTCCTTACGTATGTGCAACAAGTGCCACAAGGGTAGACACCATTATTCCTTGTGTGGTAGTGATCAATCAAGATCAACCAATCCTCATAAGAAGACTACAAATTCTACTTCTGTACAGTATTGCAAAGTGCATCAAGACATAAGTGTACTTGCAACAGAGTCGACTAACACAACTACGTTACCAACAGCTCAATTAAAATTAATTAATAAGGGATCCAAGATTTCCACTCGTGGTCTCTTTGACCAAGGTTCGCAGAAAACCTTTATTTCTCAACAGCTAGTTGATCAGTTGAAACTGAAGCCTATTGCTCGAGTGAATTTGAATATCTCTGGATTCCTAACCAATAGTGGACCTCGTGACTACCAGGTTGTTAAAGTCTTGGTACGTTTAGGAGGCTGCACCAGCCCAATTCAAGCCATAGTCGTTGACAAGATCCCCTCAGATTTACATGTTACAGGTCTTGCTCAAACAGTCAAATTTCTTAAACGCAGCGGTATTAGGCTAGCAGATCATAAAATAAATACAGACTGTCTCAACGATGTAGGTATTCTTATTGGAGCTGACTTTTATTATAGATTTATTACTGGATGCACCAGGCAACGAGGTGTAAACTTGTTGCTGTCAGCTGGGGGTAAACTACTCACAGGACCGGTGTTGATCCAACAACATTCTAAATCTACTAGTAATCAACCAACTAATTCAATAGTTGCATGACTAGGCCTAGAGCAGTCACCACTACATGTCAGAGACGAAACCGAGGATGAGTCCAATCCCCCTGTTCATAAATTATGGGATTTGGACACCTTAGGCATAGTCCCTGATCAACCCAGTCCAGATGACACATGGACGTATCAACAATATCTTGATACTGTGATTTTCCAAGATAATCAATATTGGGTGAGACTCCCATGGAAGCTGAACCACCCACAGCTTCCAGTAAATTATTTCATGGCCTCAACCCAATTAAATTCTCAATTAGCTAGGCTACGGAAGCAACCAAATAAATTGCAACTGTATCATGCTTTAATACAGCAACAACTTGCTAACAAATTTATAGAAGTTGTTGAAGAAGACAACCATAAGACAGGCCATTATTTGCCACATCATGCTGTCCTGAAAGATTCAGTTACAACACCAATCAGGATTGTATTTAATTGTAGTGCCAAATTAAAGGCAGACAGCGTGTCGCTAAATGATTGTCTACAAACTGGACCTAGGCTAACCCAAAGACTACAAGATGTCTTATTACGATTTCGCTCTGGTGTTTTCGCCTATACGGCCGACATTAGTAAGGCCTTTTTAAGAGTAGGCTTACAAGAGACGGATCGTAATTTTACTAAATTTCTATGGGTGAAAGATCCACAGGATCCTAATAGTGAAATCATTACTTATAGATTTGCCTTAGTACTGTTCGGAGCGACATCTTCACCATTCTTACTCCAGGCTACTCTGGATACACATCTCAAGAAGTCTAATAGCCTCTACAAGACTGAGATTAGCAACAATTTATATGTTGATAATTTTCAAGGAACCACTAATGATGAGAATAAACTAGTGGAAATCTACCATGAGGCTAATCGTGAACTGTTGGGAGCTAACATGCCCCTACAGACAGAGGCAGCGGCAAAAAATTACAGACCGATAGCACTAACATCGCACATCATAAAAATTTTTGAGAGAGTGCTAAGAAGTAAGATCACAAAATACATGGAATCACAGCATCTCCATAACCCCGGACAACATGGTTTCAGAACAGGGCGCTCTTGCCTGTCGCAGTTGCTGGACCACTATGATATGGCATTAGATGCTATGGAAGACAAACAAAACGCTGATGTAATTTACACAGATTTCGCAAAAGCTTTTGATAAATGTGACCATGGTGTTATTGCCCATAAAATGCGCTCAAAAGGAATTACCGGAAAAGTAGGCAGATGGATCTACAATTTCCTGACCAACAGAACCCAATGTGTAATAGTCAACAAAATAAAATCCAACCCGTCAACCGTTAAGAGCTCAGTCCCCCAGGGTACTGTGCTTGCTCCAGTACTTTTTCTCATCCTCATATCGGACATAGACAAGAACACAGCCTATAGCACTGTATCATCCTTTGCAGATGACACTAGGATCTTCATGAGAGTAGGCAACATAGAGGACACGGCAAACCTCCAGTCAGATGTAGATCAGGTCTTTCTATGGGCTACAGAAAATAATATGGTGTTTAACGAAGACAAGTTCCAGCTCATGCGCTATGGAAAAAATGAAAATATAAAAACGGAAACCACGTACAAAACTCAGGCAAATCATAACATAGAACGAAAAGGCAATGTAAAGGATCTGGGTGTACTCATGTCGGAAGACCTTACCTTTAAAGAACACAATAAAGTAGCCGTCACAACTGCAAGAAAAATGACAGGTTGGATAACAAGAACTTTTCACACTAGAGATGCTATACCGATGATGACACTTTTCAAAACGCTTGTGCTCTCTAGAGTGGAGTACTGCTGCACAATGACAGCCCCTTTCACTGCTGGTGAAATTGCTGACCTGGAGAGCGTGCAGAGATCCTTTACTGCTAGAATCCACTCGGTAAAACATCTAAACTATTGGGACCGACTAAAGAGCCTAAATCTGTATTCCCTTGAGCGCAGGCGGGAGAGATACATAATAATTTACACGTGGAAAATATTAGAGGGGCTGGTCCCAAACCTGCACACAGAAATAACATCACATGAGACCAGAAGACATGGCAGGATGTGCAGAATACCCCCGTTGAAAAGCAGAGGTGCAACTGGTACTCTGAGAGAGAACTCTATCAACATCAGAGGCCCGAGACTGTTCAACACGCTTCCACTACACATAAGGGACATAACTGGCAAACCCCTCACAGTGTTCAAGAGAGAACTGGATAAGCACCTCCAAAGGATACCTGATCAACCAGGCTGTGACTCATACGTCAGGCTGCGAGCAGCCGCGTCCAACAGCCTGGTTGATCAGTCCAGCAACCAGGAGGCCTGGTCGATGACCGGGCCGCGGGGATGATAAGCCCCGGAAGCACCTCAAGGTATCCTCAAGGTAAGGTACAGTCGTGGGCCTCCAATAATAAACAACTCAACCAAATAATCGAGGAAGAATTCCCAGATTATAAGGTACCTCATAAATTGAAAGTCTTAGGTATGGAGTGGAATACTTCCACAGACAAATTGAATATCAAGTCAGTGGAGATCAAACATTCACCTCTAACCATGAGAAAACTACTCTCCCATGTCAGCAAGCCATTTGACCCTTTAGGCCTACTCAGTCCTATACTAATTAAGGGTAAACTCCTTATGCAGGAGTGCTGGCAAAGGAATTTGAGGCGGGATGAAACGTTGCCAGAGGATCTCCAAGAAAAATGGCAGCAGTTGATTCCTGATTATAACAAACTTAGTATTCTACAGTTTCCTCGAAATACCTTAGAACTAAATTTACCCACAAATTTACATGTATTCTGCGATGCTTCAGGCAAAGCGTATGGCTCAGTAGCCTATCTAGTTAATACTCAACAATCATTTTTGCTTACATCTAAGGCAAGGGTAGCCCTGATTAAAAGGAGGTCACTACCCCAAATGGAATTAACTGCCTTATTAGTAGGTGTAAGACTTGCTCATTGTCTGAACAAAACCCTCAGTAATGTTCACCTTGGTGAAATAGTAGTGTGGTCGGACAATGAAGCAGTATTGCAGTGGGTAAAAAATGACAACAACAAAACTCCCTATGTCAGCAATCGAGTAAGGGAAATTCGTGAATTGTCTGCTGGTTATAAATTAAGACATGTCCCAACCAAGGACAATCCAGCTGACTATTTATCCAGAGGTTTGACTTTAAAGCAATTAGTTAAAACCGAGATGTGGTTTAATGGACCCCAATGGCTAGTTAGTGGTCAGTGGCCCCAACAGAAGCCACAAGTCATTGTGACCAATATCACTACCCCTGTTGTGGATCCAGAACCCCCTCGAATTTTAGCTATCAATCCTCATCGCTATTCCAGTTTAAGCAAATTACTAAGAGTTACAGAAATGGTATTTGATTTCATCAACAAGATGGGGATCAAGTATCGATTTCCTAGTTCCATCAAATATTGGGTCAAACAAGCTCAATAAGAGACTTATGGGAAGGAATATGAGCATCTCCCAGAAAGGTTGAGTAAGTCTCTGGGCATCTGGCTTGACTCAGACAATTATAACATTTTGAGATGCGGCGGACGTCTGCTTCACGCAGAAATAAATTTAGATACGAAGAATCCTATACTTCTTCCACGTCACCACATCATTACTAAACTTATAGTTTTACATTACCATGAGCATAATACATTGCATGGTGGAGTATTGGATACTCTTACTGAAATCAGACAACGTTTTTGGCTTCCCCAAGGTCGCCAAACTGTTAAATCTTTAATCAAGTCTTGTATAATCTGCAAGAGATATGATGCTCGAGTGTGTCCTTATCCAGGTCCACCGCCCCTACCTAAGGAGCGAGTCGTACACCTTCGTCCCTTTGAAACCACAGGTGTCGACTATACAGGAGCACTAATTTTAACAGGCACACCGGACAAGATTCCAGTGAAAGCCTACATTTGCCTTTTCACGTATGCTACCACACGCGGAGTACATTTAGAAGTCACTTCTGACATGAGTGCAGAAGCCTTTCTGCAAGCCTTTCGCCGATTTGCTGCACGAAGATCTTGCCCAAAATTAATGATCTCGGATAATGGATCTAACTTCGTGGCAGGAGAAGCTTGCTTACAAGAAATATGGAACCGTCCAGAAGTACACTCTGTGCTCAAACAGAGACAATGCTATTGGAAATTTATTCCTCCAAGAGCACCATGGCATGGCGGTTTTTACGAAAGAATGGTGGGAACTGTTAAGAAATGCCTAAGAAAAACCTTACACAGGCAGAAAATTAATCTCACCGAGTTACAGACCCTTGTCGTGGAAATTGAAGCATGAGTCAATAACAGACCTCTAACCTACTTAACAGAAGATTTCTCCAAAAGAGAACCCCTAAGCCCCTCTCATTTGATTCATGGTGGTCTTCTGAGCCCTTTAATATCTCTAGGAGACGAGGATCCAGCTGACCCTTCGTGTGTCAAAGCAAGTGACTTAGTGGAGAGTTATAGACATCTTTCAAGAGTAATAGAGAAATGGAATGAGGTCTGGACACGTGAATATTTAACTGCTTTAAGAGAATATCATTATGGAGCTGCAAGCCCATACAATAAAGTTCAACTTAAACCAGGTGATCTTGTCCTAGTAGACAGTGATGGACCCAGGTCAGATTGGCCTATAGGTAAAATTGTTGACATCCATCCTGACCGCCATGGTGTATTACGAATTGTTAAAGTTCAGTGTCGAGGCACTACTACCTTGAAAACACTAGAGAAATTAGTACCTTTAGAGTTAGCAGAACACGAGTGTTCTACAGATATACCTGTAACCCAAGTTTCAGAGAACAATGATTCTACTCAACCGAGCACAAGACCATCAAGAGTCGCTGCTCAGAACTGCAAACAGAAACTTAAACAATATTTGATTCTATTCAAGAGTAGATAACTTATCATTTGTGACGGTGTTCACCCCCTTCTAATTCTCCCACGCCTGCTGTAAGAGTCATGTCTACCATTCCCGAGCGTTCTCTACATTGCAGGCATCAATTGAACATATGTGGGAGAGAACAGTATTCTCGAAGAGCCGAGAAATTTGTGAAATAAGAACATTTTGGCCTGTGGGATAGGCCCTTTAGGGAGCCAATATGGCGCTGGCGAGTCTGTTCTCCCGCCAAAACTGTGTGACGTCAGTGGCGCCAGATTGGTCACCGTCAGCGACGTGGCACTGGGAGCCAATGAAAACCAACTTTGGGAAAAGTGACGTCACATAGGCATGGGGGGTCCGGCCGTGTTGGCGCCAGGCGATATCAGTCTTTCACGACACGTCCGAGAGGTAGGACGCGCGATCGGTCATCCTGTCAGAGTGACGGATTTACCGAACTCCGGTGGATGTAAGCGTCTCCAGTTGTTGGCACGCACTCTGTGAGGTCTTCCTGCAACCCAGATGTGGCTCAGATAAGGAATTGACAGAATATTGAGCAACAAGTGCTCAGGGGACAGGTGCGTTGCAAGAAGTGGGCCGGGCATCGACGTGTGTCGTCATTGGCGGTTCACCAGTATAAGAGACAGCTTAGTGGCCGGGCCACCCACCGTGAGTGAACCGGGTTGACAGCCTTGTCAACCAGGTTGAACGTGTGATCGACGATCCTGTCAAGTTTGACAGTAACCCCACCTTCGTGGAACCCTACAAGTCAACAGTTGGATGCAAGCACGTCGAGAAGTCTTCCCAAATACCTAGCGATATATCTAGACGACGAGGGAATTGACAGTGAAGTGAGCTTCAAGTGCTCTGAAGTCGGGTGCTGTGCGTGTGGAGCTTAAGCAGCATCGTCTGGGACGGCTGGTAACTTCACAGTGACTTTGTAGTGGTGAGAGGCAGTTACTCTGGGAGTACAGTGACAAGGACTATTTGGGAAACGTACGACGACCGCCGAGACGTAGGCTGGCTGCCGTAGTTGGGAGGAAAGTTGACGGCCAGGAGACCGACTTCAACCCTGCGACGTACTGTAGAGGAAGGAGCACGGACCTGCAGTGTACAGAAGCGGCGAGACGCGACATCCTAAGGCGTGGGGCTTGTGTTTCTGGATGGTGAACGAGGCGAGAGCCTGGACCAGGAGCTACAACCCAACTGTCATCCTAGGATAGGTGAAGTAGGTGTTTACAGTTACCCTCCCATTTCCCCTTTAGTTAGCTATATATATTCTTGTCAGGATATTTTATATGTCGTGAGCAAGTCTCACCTGAGCTTAAGTCACAGAGAGCACAGTATGTGGTGAGCCTGCCCAGAGCGCTCACAGTATCAGTTTACATATATACCTATGTGTGGGTGTGTGCAAGCACCAAGATTCATCAGAGAATTTACTGTGACTATTATTAATTTACAGAGAGTATTATTATTATTATATATATATGGTAGTAAACCAGATATTGGTGTGGATTGATCTCTATAATCTATTGATGTAAATGCCTGTGGATTGATCTCTATAATCTATTGATATAAGTGCCCGTGTGTTGATCTCTATAATCTATCGATATAAATGCCTGTGGATCGACCTCTATGATCTATTGATATAAATGCCTGTGGATTGATCTCTATAATCTATTGATATAAGTGCCCGTGTGTTGATCTCTATAATCTATCGATATAAATGCCTGTGGATTGATCTCTATAATCTATTGATATAAGTGCCTGTGTGTTGATCTCTATGATCTATTGATATAAATGCCTGTGTATTGATCTTTGTGATGTATATATATATATGCCTGAAATTTGATTACTGATTTATATATGACATGATTGTGTACTGAATAATATCATATACGTGAAGTGATTGCCAGTGATATCTCTGTGAGAGGAAGTATAAATATAAAGAAAAGTTCAGTGATCAAGTGAGTGCATTCACAGTAAATATTATTAAGAATAGAGTAATCTTTTGGTACGGTGAAAAGCCACTGTGAGAGTATTGTGAATAAGATGTTGATCGTGAGGCCAGTGAAATCATAAGTAAGCCATGTGAATGTTGAATAGTGTTTTGGAAAAAGTTAAATAAGCGGGGATCGTGACAGAATTAGAAAACAAGTACTAGTCTGTTCCCACGATCGCGAGGGTCCCGGCCAGCTGAGATCTGACAGGTGACGCGTGGCGCTGCCGGATGTTGCTATATCGGTGCGCTTCAGATTATTATGCTATGAATGGAGCAATTGTCATATATTATTCCTAATACATTGATGCATATATATTTCTCGTTGTCTTTTAAGTAAAATACCAAAACTCTTTGGTGTTTGATATCATCCCCTCCGTTTATCTTGTGACCGTGTAACGATGTAAAGCAGAGTGACCTGCCTGATACCATATTAGTGGAATTTGCTCTAGCCACAATTACACCTGACCACTGCAGTGTTACTGGACACCTAAAAAAACCAGTTGGCGACCTTGAAGGCTGTGTAAGAGTTCGGTGTCGGGGCGGGCCACAGATTGAGGGAACGATCTGTGCCCTCACTCATCTTACAATCTAAAGGCCGGTAGTGAGATCGACTGGGGTACTCTCCGAGGCCAGCAGTGGAGCCTAGAGGATCGAGGGAAGACCCGCCGAACGACGGTGAGTAAGGGTTATTGTTGGAGCAACCACCTGGAAAGGAGATCCAGTCTACTGTTGCTTTAACCCTTCTCTAACGAGAACACCGTGAAACCCCGACACATTTAAACTTGAGGTGACCATACTGATGCAGTGATGAGTTGATGTCCAGTAATTAGTTACGAGTCATAGTGACCTTGGACAGTAGCCTCACTGTATTGATGAGGTCTCCTTAATCTTAAATGATCCAATTATTCATAATTTATTTTGTTAATATCCTTCTGTATCTTACAAAGGAATTATTCAATAATTTTCAATGTTTATTTACGTCCCCATGTTGACTTAAGAGTCATCTACCACAGATTCGGGACATTCGTTAGGTACATACTAACCTACTAACCCATGAATATAACTTCAGGATAGAGAAACAGGTGTACGTTAGTACTAATACCTGAACTACGACCTGAGTTTTCTCTCCCCGGAGTTATGTTGGAAATAATCAACAGTTTTTATGCATCAATGTATTTATACAACCAAAGTAGTTACTAAAATTACTAACTTATAGATTTAATCATTATCATGATTTATTCATTGCCAAATTCTTCCTAGTACGTGAGGAACAACAGGCAGCAACATGAATTTTCTCCACATTTAGTTGATCTATAACAAGAGTCCAGTTTATCATTTCCTTTACTAAAAATAGTTAACTTTGATTTCGTAGTATACTATTACTTACTGAGCTCCCTTATTTAACTAATATTTAAGTATTCTAGAGGAAATTACTTTGATGTATATGATTTTACTTTAATTTCCTCGATTGGCTGCACAACTTTTAGTAAGTCAATTTATGTTACAAGAAATTCTAATTTATCACAGAAGAATTTAATGTGATATTAATACTTGTTATTACCTCTTCCTTCCTTAGTCAATTGCGATAAATACATATTCATTTACGCTCGAAAGCCGCGCATGCGCAATAAGGAGCAGGAAGAAGAAGGGAGAGCGTCACTTGACTCGACACGAGAGCACGGCTTGGACGTCATTAACAGCGTGTAGCAGAGTTGTGTTTCGACCAATTTATTTCGCTCCCACGATCAGTTGAGTGGTGCCGCGTTATCTGGCACAACATAGCCGTGTCATAGACTATTATACGAGCATCTCCAGAGTCAACGTCTTTCAAGCAGCAGTTGGAGGACGAAGAGTTGCTCAAGTCTTCACATCAACGACACGAGGCTCGGCCGCTAAGTTTACCCTTTTTGTTATTATGTGGCCACTATTAACATTTAGGCTAGCAGTCGTTAGGCCGAATGCAAACCAACAAAAGCTAGTACGTGTCTTAATTAAATTTACCATCTAATTACAATGGGGCCTCGATTTACGATGCTAATCCGTTCCCAGAGACGGATCGTATGTCGAAATATCGGAAGTCGAAGCGAATTTTCCTATAAGAAATAAAGGGATTTGAATTAATCCGTTCCCCACCCTCCAAAATATTAACATAAAAATACATTTTATACTGAATACAATGTTTTTTTCTAACTACAATACAGTACCAAAACTTCACTTACCTTTATGGAGGGATTTCGATGGCGTATGGAAGATGGTGATGAGGGGGGAGGAGGAGAGTTGTAACTGTTTGGAAGGGGAGTCCCCTTCCATTATCACATCAGGCAGTGATGTTTTCTCTGGGGTACTCTCTCTCCTACGTTTTGCCTGAATACCACTAGGACCTGGTTGTGGTTCAGTGCTTGTTTGTCTCACTACAAATTTGTCAAGAAACATTTGTTTTTCTATTCGATGTAACATTTGTCTGTAATGATGCATCACTTTAGCACCCATAATGTCCTTTTTCTTAACCAGTATGGTGGATATCGTTGACTGAGATTTGTTGTACTGCCTAGCCAGTTCACCGACCCGCACACCGTCTTCATATTTACGAATGATCTCTTGTTTCTGCTCTATGGTCATTCTTACATGGGATCTCATATGTTGAGCCTTACCACTGACTTTCTTGGGACTCATGGCGCGATAGAAAATAATTACTTTAATATTCAAAATGCAAAAAATCACCACAAAAGCGGAATTTCTTATAGGCGCGATCGTCACTAAGCGGGTAGCTGTAGTAAACTGAGGCAGGTCGGACCGCGTGACCGGGAACCACGCGCTCGGCCGACCCGAACGTGTACCAACAAATATCGGATGTCGACGACACCATCGGATGTCGAGTCGCATTTTTTGATGAAATTTATATCGGAACTCGAATTTATCGTAAGTAGGGGCAATCGTATGTCGAGGTGCCACTGTATATGATTATCAGTTTATTTCTATGATACAAATTGTTCAGACATTAGCTGATAATTTACTACCCTCATCCTCATGATTTAGGACGTAAATGTAATTACCTATTATGTAGAAGATGTCTACAATGTAACTGCCTTTCAGTACCAAGGCGACTTCAACCGAGATGTTAGGCTTCCCCACCGTTCTGTGCAACAATTTACGCTATGCAACACGTCGTCGGTGGAGTGTAGCAACCGACTACTTCTTCTTAGTTTTACAGCTAAGCTGTCCATTTTTCCATCAGTAGCAATAACTTCATAGTTACAGTAGTGATCTCCTAAAGAGATCAATTATACTAACCCTTTGATTTACTGATGCTGTTCAACATTTCAGTAGTATTTGAGGTGCATTTACCTCCATCAATATTATATATTATACATTTATTGACTTTTACATTTGATTTACTCTGGTGAAGAACCAGCACCAGAATATTGCTAGGGATGTATTAATCTTTTAGCATGTAACCCCCCAATTTTGTGTAGTTAATTTGACTCCATTCATATAAACTTTACAGTTTTACCAAGATCCATAGGACACTAGTTCCTAGGATCAGTTTTTTCCATTGTCTCTTTGTTTTCCACTTTTTCTCAAAAAGTGGTGGTCCTTCATAGCTATCAAAGTATATATATATATATTTATTTAATTATTAGTTACTGGGTCTCAGAGCCCAAAACAAGTTATTAGTTATTGGAGTCAGGTTTTCCCCACATGGAAGGTCTTACAACCATAGAGAATGTGAGCGACTACAGGAGAATAGGCCGATATGTAAAAGGGAAAGATCGACCCTTGAGGATCACCCTAAATGGTGCCAAACAGATGGAAGAAGTACTAAGGAATGCTAAAAAATTACGTAATGATGAGGATGGGAAAGTGTGGTCGTTAAGACGAGATCTTTCAAAAGAAGATAGAGAGAAGCTGAAACTGAACCTCGCCGAGGCAAAACGTTTAAATGAGAGCAGGAATGAAGAAGATATCAATTCTTTTTTCTACAAAGTGATAGGAGTAGGCAGACCAGTGAAGTGGTACATAAAGGCAAACCAACAAAATCATTAGAGAAATGGGGAGTAAAAAATAAGAAGAGGGGGAACAAGTTCCTGAAGATTGCATACACCAACATAGATGGAGTAAGGTCAAAGATACTGGAGTTAAGTGATATAATACAGCTGCAGACACCAGACATTGTTGCACTCACGGAGACAAAACTTGAAGATGTTATTTTAAATGAGGTCATATTCCCAAGGGCTACTCAATTTGGAGACGGGACAGAAAAATTAGGAAAGGCGGGGCGTTGCTGTGCTGTGAAAGAAACCTAAAGGTGAACGAAATAATGACTGCCAATCCACAAGAAGTTGACATAATAGCACTAGAGATCTGCCATGAGGATGATAAACTAATGATCATAAATGCATATAGTCCACCGCTAAGCAGCACATGGTCAAAAGAGGAGCTAGATAGTAAACGAGAAGGTCTTATAACAATAATGAGAGAGATCATAGCAAGAGCGGATAACGATAGTTCACGACTGTTGATAGTTGGCGACTTCAACTTGAAATCCATAGACTGGGAAGCATATGAAGCTAAAACAGAAGATTTTTGGACCTGTAAATTTGTAGACCTCATCCTGGAAACATTCTTGTATCAACATGTAAAAAAAGCTACGAGGATGAGGGAGGGGACGTTCCCTCCATGCTAGATTTGATATTTACCAGGAAGGAGGAAGAAATATTTGACATTCAGTACCTTCCTCCCTTGGGTAAAAGTGACCATGTCTTTTTGGGAATAAAGTATGCAATGCGATATAATCTGGAAGAAAATATGACAGTCGATGCAATTGAAAAAACTGACTTTAGGAGAGGACATTATGGCAACCTTAGAAAATTTTTTAGTGAGTATAATTGGACAGACTTGTTGCTAGGCAAGGAAGTGAATGAGATGTATGTCAAGTTTTGTGAAATATATGATAAAGGCACAAAAAAATTTATACCAAAACAGAGAAGCAGAACTAGGAAACAGGATTGGTTCAACAGAAAGTGCGAGAGGGCAGAGACCAAAAGACACAAAAATGGAATCAATACAGGAAGAGGCCAAACCCCCAAACATACCAGCGATACAAAGATGCGAGAAACAACTACACGGCAGTGAGGAGAGAGGCAGAAAGAAATTTGAAAAAGGGATTGCAGACAAATGTAAAACAGAACCAGGTCTATTCTATAAATTCATAAACAACAAATTGCAGGTAAAGGATAATATTCAGAGGTGAAAATGGGAAATAGATTCACGGAAAATGAAAAGGAAATGTGTGAAACATTAAACGAAAAGTTCCAAAGTGTGTTTGTACAAATGAAATCTTCAGGGAACCAGATACAATAAGAATTCCAGAGAACAACATAGAGCACATAGAGGTGTCTAGAGACGAAGTGGAAAAAATGCTCAAGGAGCTAAATAAGAACAAAGCAGTTGGTCCAGATGGAGTTTCACATGGGTTCTGAGAGAATGTGCACCTGAGCTCAGCATTCCTCTTCAACTGATTTTTCAGGCATCCCTGTTTACAGGAGTTGTAGCTGATGTGTGGAAAAAGGCTAACATAGTTCCAATTACAAAAGTGGAAGCAGGGAAGACCCCCTTAATTATAGACCGGTATCATTGACAAGTGTAATAGTCAAAATATTGGAAAAAA
>WNGS01009769.1:43181-46750 GCA_020271785.1 Procambarus virginalis | reverse complement strand
AGCTGGAACTTGTCTCGTTAAACACCATATTATTTTCTGTAGCCCATAGAAAGACCTGATCTACACTGACTGGAGTTCGCCGTGCTCTATGTTGCCTACTCTCATGAAGATCCTAGTGTCATCTGCAAAGGATGATACAGTGCTATAGGTGTTGTTCTTGTCTATGTCCGATATGAGGATGAGAAAAAGTACTGGAGCAAGCACAGTACCCTGGGGGACTGAGCTCTTAACGGTTGACGGGTTGGATTTTATTTTGTTGACTATTACACATTGGGTTCTGTTGGTCAGGAAATTGTAGATCCATCTGCCTACTTTTCCGGTAATTCCTTTGAGCGCATTTTATGGGCAATAACACCATGGTCACATTTATCAAAAGCTTTTGAAATCTGTGTAAATTACATCAGCGTTTTGTTTGTCTTCCATAGCATCTAATGCCATATCATAGTGGTCCAGCAACTGCGACAGGCAAGAGCGCCCTGTTCTGAAACCATGTTGTCCGGGGTTATGGAGATGCTGTGATTCCATGTATTTTGTGATCTTACTTCTTAGCACTCTCTCAAAAATTTTTATGATGTGCGATGTTAGTGCTATCGGTCTGTAATTTTTTGCCTCTGCCTTATTTCCTCCTTTATGAAGTGGTGCTATCTCTGCTGTTTTTAGTATATCAGGAATAACGCCAGTATCTAGGCTTTGTCTCCACAGAATGTGAAGGGCCTGCGATAGTGGTTTTTTACAGTTCTTGATGAATATGGAGTTCCAAGAATCCGGCCTGGTGCGGAGTGCATAGGCATACTGTTTATGGCTTCTTCAAAATCCAGTGGGGATAGGGTGACGTCTGATATATGATTTGATGTTGGTATCATATCCATGAAAAATTCATTTGGTTATCGATCTTTAGTGCGTTTAATGGCTCGCTGAAACAGAGTCGTATTGCTTCCTCAGTAGCTCGCTCATTTCTTTGTTGTCATCGGTGAAAGTTCCATCTTCCTTTCGCAGGGGCCCGATACTAGATGTGGTTTTTGATCTTGATTTTGCATAGGAGAAAAATATTTCGGGTTTCTCTCTATTTCACTGATGGCCTTTTGCTCTCTTTCCCTCCCTGCGTTTTGTATGATTCTTGTAGCTTGAGTTCAATTTTTCCTATTTCGCTACCTAACCTTCTTCGCCGTTCCTGAGATAGGGTGCGACTCTCAAGTTGTACCGCGATTCGTTTTCTTCGCCTATATAGGGAACGACGTTCTCGTTCCAATCTGCATCTCTTCCTCTTTTTTCTTAGGGGGATGCGGTTTGTACATATTTCTAGTGCTACTGAGCTTATTTTTTCCAGGCACTGGTTCAGGTTCGCATTTCCTAGCTGTTCTTCCCAGTTTATTTCTGTGAAGTCCTGGTTTATTTGCTCCCAGTTTATCTGTTTATTATTGAAGTTGAATTTGCTGAAATCTCCTCCACCGGAAATCTGGACTGGTTTTGAAGGTCTATTCCCCATGGTTGTCATAACTTCAATTAAGTTGTGATCTGAGTAACAGGTATTTGTAATCATTATGTTCCTGATCAATTCATCATTATTAGTGAAAATGAGGTCCAGCGTGTTCTCCTCCTGGTTGGTTCTACTATTTGCTGGTTTAAGGCAAACCTGTCGCACATCCGTAGCAGGTCATTTGCATGTGCCTGTTCATTAAGGCTACTTCCTGGTATTCTTTCTGATATTACTGTATTAGCCAGGTGCTTCCATTTCAGGTGCCGTAGGTTGAAGTCCCCAAGCAGATGATGTTCGGAGCTGGATTTGTGAGGTTTTCCAAGCAGTGTTCTACTTTCATTAGTTGGTCTTTAAACTGCTGAGGGTTTGCCTCCGGTGACTTATATACAAGGACAATAACTACATTTAGAATCTCTATTTTGATTATCAGCACTTCCACCATATCATTTGAGGTGTTTAGCAGCTCAGTACAGATGAGTGTGTCTTTGATGTATAGGCTGACCCCACCTGAAGCCGGTGTTTCCTATCACATCTGAAAAGATTGTACTCTGAGATCCATATTTCACCATCATGGTAGTCCTTTGTGTGGGTATCTGTTAGGGCTGCAAACACTGCATTTGCCTCATGAAGGAGACCATCTATAAAGTGAACTTTGTTGGATTTGCGTGTTTTATACCTTGAATGTTGGCAAATATAAATGATGTTATCGTGGTAGTGGAAGTGCTGGATGCCTTACTTGGTGTTAATATCTGAGGCTCTGGTAAGGGGGCCACTGTGTTTGCGTCCAGGGTGTGTTGTTTTCGAAGTGATTCGTCCAGTTTCGGTAGTGGGGCGAGTGTTGTGTGGTGTAGTACCTGTGTGTTTGTTGGTAATGTGTATTCCAGACTTGTGGGTATCTCCCTTCCCCTCTGTAATCCTGTGGTGGTTCCATCTGACTGTTCTTCTCTCTTATATTTTCTGCTCTGTTTCTGCCTTCCTCTAAAAAATTGCCAGTAGTGTCATACTGATTTTCCGTCTATAACGCTGTGTACCTCTCACGTGGAATTCCGGACACTGAAGATTGTAGCATTTTTTGTCCCTAATTGAAAATTGACATAATTTGGGGTGGAAGTATCTACACCCTGTTCCGAAACGGCATGTACCCCTCGCCAACATGTTCCTGCATTTTCGAGGATGCAGAAAATGGCATTTTGTTCCTAATTTTCCATATTTGCATATTCCTTTAGCGTAGAATTTGCAAATGTGTTCCGGTTTTGCGTTTTTCAAGGTATTTATACCTGTGTCTGTCTTGTCTACCTCTTTATTGGAGCCATCTCCGCTTTTCGTCCCAATTCCTTCATTTATGCACTCTGTCTCACTGTTGCTCACATAATACATAATACGGGCTGAATCTAACCTTGGATTGCCTATAAGCAATCTGAGGGCACAAATATACCAAGAACTTCAACAAAACCTTGTAGATCTGAGCGAAAGTGACACCAGTAACTCCATCTATCATCATACTATCATGCAAGAAGAGCCACACGTCTATGGATCATACTATATAATCAGCAGACTCCTAGAAGTTACTAACTTTTTTTTTCAATTTTGCCCGTGGGGAGAGTTTATTGTTCAGCGCCACTCATTCTGTGAGTGGACACACCGCCTAGTGACAGTATTGGGCAGCGTCACTCATCCTGTGAGTGGACACACCGCCATAGTGACAGTATTGGGCAGCGACACTCATCCTGTGAGTGGACACACCGCCATAGTGACAGTATTGGGCAGCGACACTCATCCTGTGAGTGGACACACCGTCATAGTGACAGTATTGGGCAGCGCCACTCATCCTGTGAGTGGACACACCGCCTTAGTGACAGTATTGGGCAGCGTCACTCATCCTGTGAGTGGACACACCGCCATAGTGACAGTATTGGGCAGCGACACTCATCCTGTGAGTGGACACACCGCCATAGTGACAGTATTGGGCAGCGCCCTCATCCTGTGAGTGGACACACCGCCATAGTGACAGTATTGGGCAGCGACACTCATCCTGTGAGTGGACACACCGCCATAGTGACAGTATTGGGCAGCGCCACTCATCCTGTGAGTG
>WNGS01009769.1:33181-40681 GCA_020271785.1 Procambarus virginalis | reverse complement strand
GTTAGGTACATAATATCTGATCTTGGAGAGTATACAAACTGTTTTAGAGACTTTCTTAGTTATGTGTTGTATGTGGGTACTGAAGTTGAGTCTCTTGTCTAGGAATAGGCCAAGAAACTTTCCATCATTTTTATTACTAATATTTACATTGTCTATCTGAAGCTGAATTGCATTTGTTGGTTGTTGGTTGACATCCATAAGTGAACATTTTTTAGTTCATTATTAACAACATTATTTAGTGTATGTGGGTTGGGATTAGAGTAGATGAGGGTAGCATCATCAGTAAACAATATAGGTTTCAGAATGTTAGAGACATTAGACAGATCATTGATGTATATAAGAAATAGGAGAGGTCCCAAGATGCTGCCCTGTGGCACTCCAACGGTTATTGGTAGAGTGGGAGAGGTTATATTATTGATGGTTACACATTGGTGTCTATCACTAAGATACGATTGGATATAGTCTAGTGCATGGCCTCGGATTCCATAATGATGGAGTTTACGTAAGAGGTAGTTGTGATTAACAGGGTAGTAGGTAGTAACTAAGGGATTGTAACCTATGCACCGCTGCCCACTGGATGGGGGGCGGTGTGCAGGACAAACATATCAATTGTGACACTAGCTCTCCACATATGTCAGTTGCTTAATTTAGAAACTGTACTTATGGTCGGTCTCGAACCCATTGTTGATGTGACGATGTATACTGAATTTTGTAACTAGCTCGTCAAGATAAAGCTTAGATAAATGAAATGTGACACTGCAGGTGTGGAGGCCGCCACATGTGGTGACACTGCAGGTGTGGAGGCCGCCACATGTGGTGACACTGCAGGTGTAGAGGCCGCCACATGTGGTGACACTGCAAGTGTGGAGGCCGCAACATTTAGTGACACTTCAAGTGTGGAGGCCGCCACATGTGGTGACACTGCAGGTGTGGAGGCCGCCACATGTGGTGACACTGCAGGTGTGGAGGCCGCCACATGTGGTGACACTGCAGGTGTGGAGGCCGCCACATGTGGTGACACTGCAGGTGTGGAGGCCGCCACATGTGGTGACACTGCAGGTGTGGAGGCCCCCGCATGTGGTGACACTGCAAGTGTGGAGGCCGCCGCATGTGGTGACAATGCAGGTGTGGAGGCCGCCACATGTGGTGACACTGCAGGTGTGGAGGCCGCCACATGTCGTAACACTGCAGGTGTTGAGGCCGCCATCGGCCGGGAGCCGGTCGGCCGAGCGGACAGCACGCTGGACTTGTGATCCTGTGGTCCTGGGTTCGATCCCAGGCGCCGGCGAGAAACAATGGGCAGAGTTTCTTTCACCCTGATGTCTCTGTTACCTAGCAGTGAAATAGGTACCTGGGTGTTAGTCAGCTGTCACGGGCTGCTTCCTGGGAGTGGAGGCCTGGTCGAGGACCGGGCCGTGGGGACACTAAAAGCCCCGAAATCATCTCAAGATAACCTCAAGAAGAAGCCATATGTGGTGATACTGCAGGTGTGGAGGCCGCCACGGGCAGTGTTGCCCCAGACGCCGGTGGAGGAGGACGGTCCGGGGCCTGCTACTCCGCTCTGACCTGTACTATTGAGTAAGTGTTCTCTCTCTGATATTGTGTTCTCTCAAGAACAAATGTTCTCCTTAATGCCTCTTCCATCTTACCAAATTATTAGAAAAATATTCATGAAGCATTGGGAGCCGGACGCGCCTCTAGGTGTTCACAGGTCCTGGGTGTTCACAGGTCCCGGGTGTTCACAGGTCCCGGGTGTTCACAGGTCCCGGGTGTTCACAGGTCCCAGGTGTTCACAGGTCCCGGGTGTTCACAGGTCCCGGGTGTTCACAGGTCCCGGGTGTTCACAGGTCCTGGGTGTTCACAGGTCCTGGGTGTTCACAGGTCCCGGGTGTTCACAGGTCCTGGGTGTTCACAGGTCCAGGGTGTTCACAGGTCCTGGGTGTTCACAGGTCCCGGGTGTTCACAGGTCCTGGGTGTTCACAGGTCCCAGGTGTTCACAGGTCCTGGGTGTTCACAGGTCCTAGGTGTTCACAGGTCCTAGGTGTTCACAGGTCCCAGGTGTTCACAGGTCCCGAGTGTTCACAGGTCCTGGGTGTTCACAGGTCCTGGGTGTTCACAGGTCCCGGGTGTTCACAGGTCCCAGGTGTTCACAGGTCCTGGGTGTTCACAGGTCCTGGGTGTTCACAGGTCCCAGGTGTTCACAGGTCCCGAGTGTTCACAGGTCCTGGGTGTTCACAGGTCCTGGGTGTTCACAGGTCCCGGGTGTTCACAGGTCCCAGGTGTTCACAGGTCATGGGTGTTCACAGGTCCTGGGTGTTCACAGGTCCCAGGTGTTCACAGGTCCTGGGTGTTCACAGGTCCTGGGTGTTCACAGGTCCCGAGTGTTCACAGGTCCCAGGTGTTCACAGGTCCCAGGTGTTCACAGGTCCCGAGTGTTCACAGGTCCTGGGTGTTCACAGGTCCTGGGTGTTCACAGGTCCTGGGTGTTCACAGGTCCCAGGTGTTCACAGGTCCCAGGTGTTCACAGGTCCTGGGTGTTCACAGGTCCCAGGTGTTCACAGGTCCCTGGTGTTCACAGGTCCCTGGTGTTCACAGGTCCCGGTGTTCACAGGTCCCAGGTGTTCACAGGTCCCGGGTGTTCACAGGTCCTGGGTGTTCACAGGTCCTGGGTGTTCACAGGTCCTGGGTGTTCACAGGTCCCGGGTGTTCACAGGTCCTGGGTGTTCACAGGTCCTGGGTGTTCACAGGTCCCAGGTGTTCACAGGTCCCGAGTGTTCACAGGTCCTGGGTGTTCACAGGTCCTGGGTGTTCACAGGTCCCAGGTGTTCACAGGTCCTGGGTGTTCACAGGTCCCAGGTGTTCACAGGTCCCAGGTGTTCACAGGTCCTGGGTGTTCACAGGTCCCGGGTGTTCACAGGTCCCGGGTGTTCACAGGTCCCTGGTGTTCACAGGTCCCGAGTGTTCACAGGTCCTGGGTGTTCACAGGTCCCAGGTGTTCACAGGTCCCGGGTGTTCACAGGTCCAGGTGTTCACAGGTCCTGGGTGTTCACAGGTCCTGGGTGTTCACAGGTCCCAGGTGTTCACAGGTCCTGGGTGTTCACAGGTCCCAGGTGTTCACAGGTCCCGGGTGTTCACAGGTCCTGGGTGTTCACAGGTCCTGGGTGTTCACAGGTCCTGGGTGTTCACAGGTCCTGGGTGTTCACAGGTCCTGGGTGTTCACAGGTCCTGGGTGTTCACAGGTCCCGGTGTTCACAGGTCCTGGGTGTTCACAGGTCCTGGGTGTTCACAGGTCCAGGTGTTCACAGGTCCTGGGTGTTCACAGGTCCCAGGTGTTCACAGGTCCCGAGTGTTCACAGGTCCTGGGTGTTCACAGGTCCCGGGTGTTCACAGGTCCTGGGTGTTCACAGGTCCTGGGTGTTCACAGGTCCCGGGTGTTCACAGGTCCCAGGTGTTCACAGGTCCCAGGTGTTCACAGGTCCTGGGTGTTCACAGGTCCCGGGTGTTCACAGGTCCTGGGTGTTCACAGGTCCTGGGTGTTCACAGGTCCCGGTGTTCACAGGTCCTGGGTGTTCACAGGTCCTGGGTGTTCACAGGTCCCTGGTGTTCACAGGTCCTGGGTGTTCACAGGTCCCAGTGTTCACAGGTCCTGGGTGTTCACAGGTCCCGGTGTTCACAGGTCCCAGGTGTTCACAGGTCCTGGGTGTTCACAGGTCCCGGTGTTCACAGGTCCCTGGTGTTCACAGGTCCTGGGTGTTCACAGGTCCTGGGTGTTCACAGGTCCTGGGTGTTCACAGGTCCCGGGTGTTCACAGGTCCCTGGTGTTCACAGGTCCTGGTGTTCACAGGTCCTGGGTGTTCACAGGTCCTGGGTGTTCACAGGTCCTGGGTGTTCACAGGTCCTGGGTGTTCACAGGTCCCGGGTGTTCACAGGTCCTGGGTGTTCACAGGTCCTGGGTGTTCACAGGTCCTGGGTGTTCACAGGTCCTGGGTGTTCACAGGTCCTGGGTGTTCACAGGTCCTGGGTGTTCACAGGTCCTGGGTGTTCACAGGTCCTGGGTGTTCACAGGTCCCAGGTGTTCACAGGTCCCAGGTGTTCACAGGTCCCGGGTGTTCACAGGTCCCGGGTGTTCACAGGTCCTGGGTGTTCACAGGTCCAGGGTGTTCACAGGTCCCAGGTGTTCACAGGTCCAGGTGTTCACAGGTCCCGGGTGTTCACAGGTCCCGGGTGTTCACAGGTCCTGGGTGTTCACAGGTCCCAGGTGTTCACAGGTCCTGGGTGTTCACAGGTCCCGGTGTTCACAGGTCCTGGGTGTTCACAGGTCCTGGGTGTTCACAGGTCCCAGGTGTTCACAGGTCCCAGGTGTTCACAGGTCCCGGTGTTCACAGGTCCCGGTGTTCACAGGTCCTGGGTGTTCACAGGTCCAGGGTGTTCACAGGTCCCAGGTGTTCACAGGTCCCAGGTGTTCACAGGTCCCGGGTGTTCACAGGTCCGGGTGTTCACAGGTCCTGGGTGTTCACAGGTCCTGGGTGTTCACAGGTCCCGGTGTTCACAGGTCCTGGGTGTTCACAGGTCCTGGGTGTTCACAGGTCCCAGGTGTTCACAGGTCCCGGTGTTCACAGGTCCTGGGTGTTCACAGGTCCTGGGTGTTCACAGGTCCCAGGTGTTCACAGGTCCTGGTGTTCACAGGTCCCAGGTGTTCACAGGTCCCAGGTGTTCACAGGTCCTGGGGTTCACAGGTCCCGGTGTTCACAGGTCCCGGGTGTTCACAGGTCCCTGGTGTTCACAGGTCCCGAGTGTTCACAGGTCCTGGGTGTTCACAGGTCCCAGGTGTTCACAGGTCCCGGTGTTCACAGGTCCCAGGTGTTCACAGGTCCTGGTGTTCACAGGTCCTGGGTGTTCACAGGTCCCAGGTGTTCACAGGTCCTGGGTGTTCACAGGTCCCAGGTGTTCACAGGTCCCGGTGTTCACAGGTCCTGGGTGTTCACAGGTCCTGGGTGTTCACAGGTCCTGGGTGTTCACAGGTCCTGGGTGTTCACAGGTCCTGGGTGTTCACAGGTCCCGGTGTTCACAGGTCCTGGGTGTTCACAGGTCCTGGTGTTCACAGGTCCCAGGTGTTCACAGGTCCTGGGTGTTCACAGGTCCCAGGTGTTCACAGGTCCCGGTGTTCACAGGTCCTGGGTGTTCACAGGTCCCGGGTGTTCACAGGTCCTGGGTGTTCACAGGTCCTGGGTGTTCACAGGTCCCGGTGTTCACAGGTCCCAGGTGTTCACAGGTCCCAGGTGTTCACAGGTCCTGGGTGTTCACAGGTCCCGGGTGTTCACAGGTCCTGGGTGTTCACAGGTCCTGGGTGTTCACAGGTCCCAGGTGTTCACAGGTCCCGGGTGTTCACAGGTCCGGGTGTTCACAGGTCCTGGGTGTTCACAGGTCCTGGGTGTTCACAGGTCCTGGGTGTTCACAGGTCCGGGGTTCACAGGTCCTGGGTGTTCACAGGTCCCGGGTGTTCACAGGTCCTGGGTGTTCACAGGTCCTGGGTGTTCACAGGTCCCAGGTGTTCACAGGTCCTGGGTGTTCACAGGTCCCAGGTGTTCACAGGTCCCAGGTTCACAGGTCCTGGTGTTCACAGGTCCCGGGTGTTCACAGGTCCTGGTGTTCACAGGTCCTGGGTGTTCACAGGTCCCGGGTGTTCACAGGTCCCAGGTGTTCACAGGTCCCGGTGTTCACAGGTCCTGGGGTCACAGGTCCCAGGTGTTCACAGGTCCTGGGTGTTCACAGGTCCTGGGTGTTCACAGGTCCCGGGTGTTCACAGGTCCTGGGTGTTCACAGGTCCGGGTGTTCACAGGTCCCAGGTGTTCACAGGTCCTGGGTGTTCACAGGTCCCAGGTGTTCACAGGTCCTGGGTGTTCACAGGTCCCGGTGTTCACAGGTCCCAGGTGTTCACAGGTCCGGGTGTTCACAGGTCCCGGGTGTTCACAGGTCCCTGGTGTTCACAGGTCCTGGGTGTTCACAGGTCCGGGTGTTCACAGGTCCCTGGTGTTCACAGGTCCCGGTGTTTCACAGGTCCCTGGTGTTCACAGGTCCTGGGTGTTCACAGGTCCCGGTGTTCACAGGTCCTGGGTGTTCACAGGTCCTGGGTGTTCACAGGTCCTGGGTGTTCACAGGTCCCGGGTGTTCACAGGTCCTGGTGTTCACAGGTCCCGGGTGTTCACAGGTCCTGGGTGTTCACAGGTCCTGGGTGTTCACAGGTCCTGGTGTTCACAGGTCCTGGTGTTCACAGGTCCCAGGTGTTCACAGGTCCTGGTGTTCACAGGTCCCAGGTGTTCACAGGTCCCAGGTGTTCACAGGTCCCGGTGTTCACAGGTCCCGGGTGTTCACAGGTCCTGGGTGTTCACAGGTCCAGGGTGTTCACAGGTCCCAGGTGTTCACAGGTCCCAGGTGTTCACAGGTCCCGGTGTTCACAGGTCCCGGGTGTTCACAGGTCCTGGGTGTTCACAGGTCCCAGGTGTTCACAGGTCCTGGTGTTCACAGGTCCTGGGTGTTCACAGGTCCCAGTGTTCACAGGTCCCAGGTGTTCACAGGTCCCGGGTGTTCACAGGTCCTGGGTGTTCACAGGTCCCAGGTGTTCACAGGTCCCAGGTGTTCACAGGTCCTGGGTGTTCACAGGTCCCGGTGTTCACAGGTCCTGGGTGTTCACAGGTCCTGGGTGTTCACAGGTCCCAGGTGTTCACAGGTCCTGGGTGTTCACAGGTCCCAGGTGTTCACAGGTCCCGGTGTTCACAGGTCCCAGGTGTTCACAGGTCCTGGTGTTCACAGGTCCCGGGTGTTCACAGGTCCTGGGTGTTCACAGGTCCTGGTGTTCACAGGTCCTGGGTGTTCACAGGTCCTGGGTGTTCACAGGTCCCGGGTGTTCACAGGTCCCAGGTGTTCACAGGTCCCAGGTGTTCACAGGTCCCGGGTGTTCACAGGTCCCGGGTGTTCACAGGTCCCGGTGTTCACAGGTCCCAGTGTTCACAGGTCCTGGGTGTTCACAGGTCCCAGGTGTTCACAGGTCCCAGGTGTTCACAGGTCCCGGGTGTTCACAGGTCCCAGGTTTCACAGGTCCTGGGTGTTCACAGGTCCTGGGTGTTCACAGGTCCCAGGTGTTCACAGGTCCCAGGTGTTCACAGGTCCTGGGTGTTCACAGGTCCCAGGTGTTCACAGGTCCCAGGTGTTCACAGGTCCCAGGTGTTCACAGGTCCCGGTGTTCACAGGTCCGGTGTTCACAGGTCCTGGTGTTCACAGGTCCCAGGTGTTCACAGGTCCTGGGTGTTCACAGGTCCCAGGTGTTCACAGGTCCCGGGTGTTCACAGGTCCCAGGTGTTCACAGGTCCTGGGTGTTCACAGGTCCCAGGTGTTCACAGGTCCTGGTGTTCACAGGTCCTGGGTGTTCACAGGTCCTGGGTGTTCACAGGTCCCGGTGTTCACAGGTCCTGGGTGTTCACAGGTCCCGGTGTTCACAGGTCC
>WNGS01009768.1:10488-28491 GCA_020271785.1 Procambarus virginalis | reverse complement strand
ATTTGCATAATAAACATTAAAAGAAGGTCAGGTGTGCGCTAATACTAACACCTCGGCATATGCACCAAAAAAATATTTACATGTAAGCCATTATTGAATGCCACCGAGGTCTTTTCAGTATCATTTAACTATGTAGCTAGCCAGAGCATGTCGACAAGGGACGTCACTTGGTAGCGGGTCCGAGCGGTGTTATACCGCTCGGTATAAATTGTATGTCCGTTGAGACATAACCAATCACAGGCGAGTAGGCCTCTGACGTCATGCCAGACAGACAGTCACCAGCCGTGCTCCAGCAGGCTCAGCTATCCCCGACAGACTCAGAGTAGTGGACCTCGGCTGGCCAGTTATATACCTTGCTGTCTCAGTCAATAAATCTACAGAAGTACCTACGGTGATAATATTCAACTTCCACAAGACAACGAATAAAGTTAGGTATTTTTACTTTAAGTTAGGTTACGTTAAGTTAGGTTATGTAAGTTAAGTTAGGTAGGATAGGTTAGTTAAGTTAGGTTAAGTTAGGTAAGGTTAGGCTAGTTACGTTAGGTTAGGTTAAGTTAGGTTAGGTTGGGTTATTTTAGGTTAAGTTAGGTTAGGTTAAGTTAGTTAGGTTAGGTTAAGTTAGGTTAGGTTAGTTATTTTAGCTTAAGTTAGGTTAGGGGGGTTAAGTTAGGTAAGTTAGGTTAGTTAGGTTAGGTTAAGTAAGGTAGGGGGGTTATTTTGGTTAAGTTAGGTTAGGTTAGTTAAGTTAGGTTCGGTTGGCTTATTTTAGGTTAAGTTAGGTTATGCAAGCTAAATTAGATTAGGTAAGTTAGGTTAGGTAAGTTAGGTTAGGTTAAGTTAGGTTAGGTTAAGCAGGTTAAGTTAGGTAAGGTAAGGTAGTTAGGTTAGTTAAGTTAGGATAGGTAATGGTATGGTAAGGTAAGTTAGGTTAAGTTAGGTAATTTACGTAAGTTAGGATAGGTAGGTAAGGTACGGTGAGTTATGTTAGGTTAGGATAGGTAAGTTAGGATAGGTAGGTTAGGTAATTTAGGTTAGGTTAAGTTAGGTTAGGTAAGTTAGGTTAGGTAAGATAGGTTAGTTAATTAGATTAGGTTAAGCAAGTTATGTTAGGTAAGGTAAGAGTAAATTAGGTTAGGTTAAGTTAGGTTAGGTAAGTTATGTTAGGTTAGTTAAGTTAGGATAGGTAAGTTAGGTTAGGTAAGTTAGGTTAGGTAAGGTAAGTTAGGTTAGGTAAGGTAAGTTAGGTTAGGTAAGGTAAGTTAGGTTAGGTAAGTTAAGATAGGTAGGTTAGGTGAGTTAGGTTAAGTTAAGTTAGGTTAGGTTTAGGAACGTTATGTTAGGTAAGTAACATTAGGTGGGGAGGATAGGTTAGGTAGGTTTATGCAGTGTAGTTCAGAGAACAGTTATAAGGTAAAGTGACTAAGAAAATATATATTGTAACAGAAGTGCAAGTTTGATATGAAAAGCGGAACTAGTTACATTTTGGAGAGAAATTTTATGACTGAAGATGTCTTAAAGAATAACTTGATGGAAGAAGGAGAGGTTCTTTGATGAACGAAGGTGAGTTAGAGATCACCTTTGATGACTCTGAGAATAACTTTGATGTCTTAGAGTTAGTTACTTTGATGGCACTGAGAAAGACTTTGTCATCTTAGAGAACAACTTTTGATGACTAAGAGAATAACTTTAATGAACGAAAGTGAGTTAGAGCTCACCATTGATGACTCTGAGAATACCTTTGATGACTCTGAGAATACATTTGATGACTGAGAATACCTTTGATGAATCTGAGAATAACTTTTGGTAGCTCTGGGAATAATTTTTGATGACTCTGAGATTAACTTTTGTGGACATGAGTAGTATTTTAATTGTGTCTTTGATGTATTGAAGAGTAACTTTGATGTCTAGAAGATATCTTACAGAACAACTTTGATGACCGATATTAACTTTTGAGTACGTGAAAATACATTTTAGATGACTTCGAGAATAACTTTTGATAGCTCTGAGAATAACTTTTATGTCTTAGATAATAACTTTAGATGTCTCTGAGAATAACTTTGATGATCGAAGATGTCTTAGAAAGCTTCTCTGATGAACGAAAGGTTACTTAGAGAATAACATTTGATGACTGAGATAAACTTTTTGATGACTCTGAGAATAACTTTTGAGGACGCGAGTAAATTTCTGGAGTGTTTGAGTGTCTTTGATATCTCGAAGAGTGTCCTTGATGTCTCGAAGAGTGTCTTTGACTATTTGTCTTATTCCATGAAGTATACTGTTACTTACGAAAGTGCTGAACGAAGTTACATTTGACTATTTTTAGTTGAGGGAAGACATGAAAAATATGATGACAGTGACTATTTTTGTGCTCCACAAAGTATAAATGTCAGTTATGAACAGCGATGGTAGATATCTTTAGCTATTTTTTCTTACTTGACGAAACGTAATGGCTGATGAGAAAGTGCTGAAAGAAGTATCCTTGACAATTTTGTAGCTAAGAGAAAGGTTATTTTAGTTATGAACGGTGTTGAACGAGGCTAATCCTGACTAATTTTCGTTGATTGGATAATAAGTTTAGTTGAGAAATGACGAAAGTGACTATTTTTTTAGTTGATTGACGAATTATTTTTTTAGTTAAGGAACGTTAAATAACATGTAAGGGAATGAACACAGAGAACATATGGGGAACATGGCAAAGAACACAGAAAACATGTAAAAAGTTGATGAATACAGTGAACATGCAGGGAATATGAACTTACAGCGAACATGAAAACATGATAAGGAGAATAGGGAATACAAAGAATGAACAATGAACTCGTGAAGAACATAGAGAATATGACAAAGAATGTAGAAAACATGTAAGTGAAGGTGATAAACGAAGTGATCTTGTGAGGAACGTGACTTGTAGAGGAACATTAATATTGACAAAGAACACAAAAAAATATGGAAGACAGCAGGAATATTGAGTATACAAGTTGTAAAGAGAACATGCGATGAACATGAAAACATAGAAAATATGACTAGAATTTGTAGAGAACATCATGAGACTAAGAGAAAGATCACAGAAAAAATGGAGATACTTGTGAAAATATGATCTGAATAGGCTGTGAACATTTGAAGAACATGGAGTGAACACGGAAAACAAGGATGAGAATACGAAGAACACAGTGAATATAGAGAAAATATGCAAATTCAGTACGATTATTGAAGGTTTGGATAAGATGGGGATGAGAAGGTAAGGGAGGTAAAGGGTAAGGTGTGATTTTTGACCGTGTGATTATTGCTTACTTGGGTAAACAAAAGGTATTGAAGGTAAAGTGTTATATGACCGTGTGAATATTACACAGCTGAGTACAACAAGGGTATTAAAGGCAGTGATGTTTACTTTGATAGACTGGAGAGCGGCTTGATCTGAATTAATTAATTAAGAACTAAGGTGGAGAACATGAGTTGAAACTTAGTAACTGACATGATCTTATTTACTGCGTCTGAAATACAGCGGGTTTAAATTTTAGGGGAATTGATTAGGTATTACCGAAGATACGAGAGGGAACAAAGGCTGAGGACAAGAGCTAGAACTCGGTAATTGTGTTCTCTTTACCTACTCAGTTAGAAGTATGGCGGGTTTAAATTTTATGAAAATTAATGGGTTATTAACGAAGATGTGAGAGGGAACTACGGCAGGAGACAGGAGCTAGAACTTCCTTCCTTACTGACTTCATATATTTCACTATGTCTGAAATATGGCTGTTTAAAATTTCAGGGAAATTGATAGGTTAATATTGAGACTACACTTATAAATGCGGACTCTAACAAATTTTGGTCTTCAATTGGACTCTGCCGAATTTTCGGTCTTTACTGGACTCTGAATATTTTTGGGCACAAAGTGGACTCTGACGAAATTTCGTATATTGTAGAACTCTGATTATTTTTGGGTATAAATTGAACTGTGATGAAAATTGGTTTGAAAAATGGACTCTGTCTAATTTTCGATCTTAAATGAACTCTGTCAAATTTGCGTAGATTACAGGACTCTGAATATTTTCTGGCACAAACTGGACTCTGAAGAATTTGGCTCACAAAGTGGACTCTGAAGAATTTGGCTCACAAAGTGGACTCTGAATATTTTCTGGTACAAACTGGACTCTGAAAAATTTAGGTTAACAACAGGACTCTGTTAATTTTCAGGGTAAGACTTGACTGATTATTTTCAGGCATTAACTGATTCTGATGAATTTTGAGCTTAAACTGGTTTCTGACTAATTTTCGGTCTTAAATGCATATAACACTCAAAGTTACGACTAAGATGTCTGTTTGGTCTCTTGAAAATACGCGGTTTTGAAAACTGGCAAAATATGTCCGTAGAGTTTACCCCGAAACTGCGTGACTTAATCACGATACAGTGTCGTCGCTACCCTGGTGCGGGGTAGACGTGTAGGCCTACCCCTCCACATGGATTTACTGCTAAATGGGTACAGACGGCCTTAAGGATCTCACAACCTAGCAGTGATATATACCATCTAGCTCCTGGAAGCTTTCACCTAGGTTTCAAAGTGGTGAGCAGTGCAAGTTGACCAGTTATCTGGATAAACAACTCCTAGGTTTTTGGAGTGGCGCCTTGGGCAGTGGAGACATGGCCGCTTCCCCTTACTTCACGCCTGGTCAGACGCCTGAGGTGGTACCCCGGGCGCTGGAACTTTAGCCCCCTATTGCCCCGCTCCCCTAAGCTGTATTTCCCCTGTACAGCCTGGACATGGTGGCACGAACGGACCACTCGCATACCACTGTACAGATGCCTCAGTGATTGGTGGTACCAGTGCAGTGTTACACACAGTGTAGAACACTATTAAGTGTGTGTGTGTGGATAAAGTAGGTATCAGAGTGGCGCTCTCTACACCTGTCACTCTAGTCGGAGCCACTACCAGTGTACTACCCTCAGCAGTGTTGCCAGCTGAATGTGTATACATCTGCGCCTGCTTGTATGGTGTCCGAACTATTCATCTTGTCTCTGCACTATGATTGGTGGCCGCTATTGTTCTGGGTCCAGGCCATAGCCTGAAGTGCTACTCTGTGGTAGAAGCTGACGTGTCTTGTCACTTCATGTTGTGACTCTGGCAACCATGGCCACTTCCCTCCCGCCTGCTGGGGTCACCGTCAGCGACCCTTCCCAAAATGTTTCAGACGCATTGGCGTCTACTTCGGCCACCACCTCGCATGACTTACAGCATGGCCAATCACTCCATCCCAATATGGCCATGCATGAGGAGGACACCAGCTCAAGTGATGAAGCAGCCTCGGGTGGTAGTTTTACTTTATACAAAAGCCGGCAGACCTTACGTGAAGAGAGAAGGTTAAGGAACGGTAACAATTCTGTCAAGACGACCAATGCCACCCCCACAACGGGAGGGGCACCACGACCCACCCTAGCACCCCGTAATAAATATGCCAGGCTGGCATTTCCATCTCACGTTACCAGTGACCAAAGGTACTCCTGGATGAGACGTGACCTTCCTCGTCATTTTCCTGATGGCATAGACCTCATAATCCCTAGACACGCCTCGCTCTACATCTATGTAGCCAGGTCCGATGAAGCCTCCATCTCGGCCCTACTCCAAGGTCAAGTGGGTGGCATCACATTCAGTAAAGCAGACTCCCCTGAGAGGTCCAGGAGGTACAGAGAGTACCTTGTCACATCCTACCCTCGTGACCTTGACATCTCCCATGCTAAAGACCTACCAGGTGTGTACAGTGCAAGACGCATCACTTCTGAAGGCAGGCCACTCAACAGGATTGTCATCGTCTGGGAACATGAGACACCGCCTCCCAGTCATCACGAGTTCCTAGGCCCCTACCAGCCAGCCTGCCCCATAACACCCTGGGTGTCCTCAGCTGTCATGTGTTTTAAATGTCAACACTTTGGTCACGTAGCCAAGCACTGTCAATCTAAAGGCACCTGTGCCTTCTGTGCAGCCAGTCATCTCACTAAAGAATGCCCCTATAGAGACGACGCCCCTGGGACCGATGAGACCTCCTCCTCAGCCACCAAGCACAAATGTTCCAGGTGCTTGCGGGAGGGTGTGACAGCCTGGCACAAGGACTGTGGCAGGCGACCTCCCCCGCACAGCACAGTGAGGCAACCCTCCACCACCCCAGTCAACCCCACCACCCGGGGTGGCCCCACCACTATACCTACCCGGGATGACCCCACCATCGTTCCTGACACCAACAGCCTGACAACCTTCCCTCGCCTACCCGGGACGCCTGACGCCAGCCTGCAGAGGGAGGTGTCAGAACTTCCAGCTCGCATGAACAAAATAGAAATTACTGTCAATAAGCTCCAAGAAACACTCACGAAGATTGAAAATGGTCTCAACAGCATTTATGCTACGATCACGATGGACGACCTGAGACAGTGTTCAAGCGATCATCTCGCCAGCCTGAGTGAAGCGAACGTCCAAGTTTCTAGTGACATGCCTTCCAGTAATGTAAGTGTTGACCCGTCTCATGCAAGTATTGCCCCCCCATCCAGTGATGTAAGTGTTGACCCGTCTCAAGCAAGTATTGCCCCCCCATCCAGTGCTGTAAGTGTTGACACGTCTCAAGCAAGTATTGCCCCCCCATCCAGTGATGTAAGTGTTGACACGTCTCAAGCAAGTATTGCCCCCCCCCATCCAGTGATGTAAGTGTTGACACGTCTCAAGCAAGTATTGCCCCCCCCATCCAGTGATGTAAGTGTTGACACGTCTCAAGCAAGTATTGCCCCCCCATCCAGTGATGTAAGTGTTGACACGCCTCCAGCAAGTCTTGACGCCTCCTCCAGTGATGTAGGTGCCGCTGTGGCGAGTGAAACATATGAAAACCCGTCTGTCTTAACTATAATTAACAAATGCGCTCAAGAACTCATTCCAAACTATGCCGCTTGTGACTCTATGAATCCTGAAGAACATGCAATGATTGTAGATGGTAGGAATGGTACAGGCAAGCAGTTGACCTTGAAACAGATGAAAGAACTCTTTGACATTGGTGACCGTGAACAATTATCATTTGTATGCAATGGTCTACAACTTGTGCATCTTATAAACACTTCTCTTCGTCAGCTTTATAAACACCATTACTCACGATAAACTCACTCTTAAATTTCTCACGTGGAATGTGAGAAGCGTGCGAAGGAGGCTGTTTGATCTAATGATGTACGCTGGTGCCAACAACATTGATGTACTGTGCCTGCAGGAACCATACACTGCAAACACAAAAAATAAAACGCCACCCAAACTCTCAGGTTATGTAGCTTTCTCAAATGTTGGTTCACATGATGTCGGTATCTTGACGTATGTTAAAAGTAACCTAGTGTGTAAACATGTTAAAAACCACAAAAGTGACGACTCATATTATCAGCAGTTTCAGATTGCTACAGCGACCGGGTTTCTTAACTTAGTTAATGTATATGTAAGGTGTGATCAAATGGTGGAAGCCTCTCTCCCAAAAATTACCAGCAGCTCTCAAACCATTGTAATGGGTGATTTTAATGCTAGACACACTAGCCTGGGTGACACCAAAACAAACAGGAATGGCAGAGTCTTTGTAAAATACTTAAGAGATAATAACATGTCCGTATTCAACTTTGACTCCTCTAACGTCACACACCTCATGGGTGGCAGGCTTGATTATGTCATTGGTCACGGTCTCATTGATAATGCTGTCGGAGGATCAATTGTTCATGAATTAGTTAGTGATCACTTTGCCATATTCAGTTCATACACTATCAATAATCTCAAACCCCCAAACTTTGCAAAAAAAGTAATTAACATCCCTGAAAATTTACACATGCTCTTCAAATTCCGCATTTCTGAATGGTATAACACTTACTGTTTTACTACCGTCAATGCATTATATGAGGACCTGGTCACTGAAGTAACCGCTTTTTATGACAATGTTGTAAAATCCACAAGACCCAAACCAGTGAGGAAGGGACAGAGGTGGTTCACTGACTCACGCCTTGAGCCCATGCATGACAGAGTTCTATTCCTAGCTGAGCAGTATAAAACACATAAAACAGCTGACACCCTCAACATATTTCTTAAAGCCAGCCGAGAGTTTAGAGAGCTAAAGGAACAGGTGTATAACCAGCACTGGGAACAGTTTTTGCAAGGCATCAATCATGCAACCTCCTCATCCCAAATGTGGAATAAAATTAAAAAGATTTCTCGTCCTAGCAGTCGTCAACTTGATCACCATTCACCCGTAGACTATGCCGACATGCTGCTTCAGCAATATGCAAGCACTGCTAGTATAAGCAGCCTGCCCCTAGATGTGCAAAACTATCTGGCTAGTACCAAAATAAATCGTAACTTCAATATTGAAATTGCCTGTAGTGAAATAGGGCCTGATGATAACTATGGCATAACCCCCTTTGAAATTAAACATGCACTCAAGAAAGGTAAGGCTACCTCTCCTGGAGAGGATGGCATCACATACAACACCATGAGAGTACTTGCTGAGCTGCCAAATAGCCCTCTGCTAGAATTGTTTAATCAAAGTCTAAGGCAGGGTGTCTTACCTGACCGCTGGACACAGGCACTCATAATACCCATACCCAAGCCTAATTCACAAAAATTTAGACCCATTTCTCTGACGTCGTGCATGTGTAAAGTTCTTGAGAGAATTATTCTCGACAGACTAATGTTTCAAATCAAGCCCCACCTTGCCCCTAACCTGTATGGTTTTCTTCCTGGAAGAAGCACACAAACTTGCTTTGCTGAGTATTTTATCAGAGAGGGACCAAACTCTCAGGCGGCATTTATTGATCTCCAAACTGCCTTTGATACAGCAAACAGAGAAATAATCCTAGAACAGCTAGCCTCTTTTGGAGTTAAGGGAAGACTGTTGACATGGCTCAGGGGTTACCTGAGTAACAGAACCGCCTCAGTCCTTTTCAAGGGGGTCAAAAGTAAACTTTGTGCACGCTTTGAGTTGGGTACACCCCAGGGTGGAGTGCTAAGTCCTACACTGTTCAATGTTCTGATGCATAAATTAACAATTGATATTCCCACACTACCTGATGAAGCCGTCATTTGTTATGCCGATGATATATGCATTNACTTAACTAACTTAACCTTACCTAACTTAACTATCTATTCCCTACCTAACTTAACTTGCATAACTTAACTTAACGTGGCCTAACTTAAAAGTAAAAATACCTAACTTACAGAACCAAAAACTTACCCAAACTGATATAACTAACTTACCTAGGCTACTCACCTAACCAGACACCACCTAACTTACATAAATATTCCTACTTGTCTTTTGTGTTTCGTCAATCAATGTCTCATATTCATTTTTCGTTTCAATAGTTAATTTTTCAAATGGTCATTTATGATTTCAAGGGTTATTTGTTAAAGATTGGGTATTTAAGCATTTCAAAGGATTTTTGTTATATATGAGCATTTACTCGTTTCAAGAGTTAATTTCTCAAATGGTCATTTTTGCATTTCAAGGGTTATTTGTTAAAGTTCATAAGTGCTCATAAGTTGTATTTATTATGTTTGTTATAATTGTTCTTATCTTCCAGCCTTAAACCTAACCTCTTGTAATCTTAGTTTATTTATTAGGTTTTATCATATGTTCTTATTCCCCAACCCTTTAACCTAACCTTTCAGATGTAGTTTATGTGTTTTGACGTATTTGTTGAATATATTATCCTTTTCCTAACCTTTCAGATGTAGTTTTGTTTCTCCTTTTTGTATATTTTACCCAAACCCACCATCCCACTTAACCTTCCTTCCCTCTTTACTTTGTTTTCACATATAAATTCGTTCTTTATCTTAACAATAATATAAGTACAGTAGTAAAGAGACAGATCTACTAATACTTGAAATTGAGAAAAACAAGAGATCACGGGAGTGAGAGCATGGGATCAAAGAAGAGAGAGAATGAGAGAGTGTGAGAGCATGGGAGCACTAAGACTTGAATATGAGAAAAAGAAAAAATAAGTGAATGAGAGAGAGTGAGAGCATAGGAGCATTAAGACCTGAATTTGAAAAAAATAAGAGCATTGGAGCAAATGAGTGAGAGAGAAGGGGAGGAAGAGAGAGAATAAGGGAGAGAGAGAGAGAATAGAAAGAGAATAAGGGAGAGAGAAAAAAAGGGGTAAGAAGGATGAAGATTGAGAAAAAGGGGGAGAGAAGGCGTAGGAGACACAAAGTAAAAGAAGGAAGGAAGGTTAAGTGGGATGGTGGGTTTGGGTAAAATATACAAAAAGGAGAAACAAAACTACATCTGAAAGGTTAGGAAAAGGATAATATATACAACAAATACGTTAAAACACAATAAACTATAACTGAAAGGTTAGGTTAAAGGGTTGGGGAATAAGAACATATGATAAAACCTAATAAATACACTAAGATTACAAGAGGTTAGGTTAAAGGGTGGGAGAATAAGAACAATTATAACAAACATAATAAATACAACTTATGAGCAACTTGATGAACTTTAACAAATAACCCTTGAAATGCAAAAATGACCATTTGAGAAATTAACCCATGAAACGAGTAAATGCTCATATATAACAAAAATCCTTTGAAATGCTTAAATACCCAATCTTTAACAAAAAACCCTTGAAATGCATAAATGACCATTTGAGAAATTAACTATTGAAACGAACAAATGAATATGAGACATTGATTGACGAAACACAAAAGACAAGTAGGAATATTTATGTGAGTTAGGTGGTGTCTGGTTAGGTGAGTTAGCCTAGGTAAGTTAGTTATGTCTGTTTGGGTAAGTTAGGTTATGTAAGTTAGGTTAAGTTGTTATACTCAAATTGTATGTCCGTTGAGACATAACCAATCACAGGCGAGTAGGCCTCTGACGTCATGCCAGACAGACAGTCACCAGCCGTGCTCCCAGCAGCCTCAGTTCTCTGGACAGACTCAGAGTAGGTTGACCTCGGCTGGCCAGATATACACCTTGCTGTCTCAGTCATTAAATCTACAGAAGTACCTACGGTGTATAATATTCAACCTCCACAAGACAACGAATACTGGTAGCAGCAGTGGGATCCAGAATTATTTTTCTGGAAACGAAAATTCAAGTACCCACATCACCTTGTGTCCCAGCCACCGCCGCCACTGCCATCAGCCGCCACTGCTGCCATCCGCCTCCCACGCATCAAATATTGTGCCAGACCGGGGTCCTGCCATCAACCACTACTCCAGGCCAATGTCTCAGAAGTAAGGGTCAATATTTTCCTGTGAGAATGCTAATTCATCAGTGAGGAGAAGGGAAGCTTCCAGCGCCAGCCATTTTTGAACCTCGCGACCACGTGGGAACCTGCACCACCACCACCACCACCACCCAAGCCCACAGCAACAAGCCTTGTGTGTTGTCTGTTCCGTTCCAGCTATTGCAATTATCATCTACAGCTTCAACTGCTCTGCAGCTGTGTTGTGCGCTTTATTGAGAAACAATTGCCGAAAAAAAACTACAATCGTCTGACTAGCGTCGCCAGCTCTCAGTCAAGGCGCCGCAGCGCCACATTTGCCTCCTCTCACCACCGTGTCAGCCCCTGCTACATCATTTTGTGTGAACTTCGGCCTAGCAAATTGTGCTTCCTCCACCGCCATTATCGTCGTCGTCAGAATTTATCTTTGCACTTCCAACATCATTCGAGTGTGCGGTCTCCTGAGCTTCGCGCCACTGCCGCTAGGAGCATTGCCGTCGCACCAGATTGTAAACAAACCCTCGCTGTGCCTCTTCACACCCCCTGTTGCCGTTTTTCGTGTTGGCCACTGTTATATTGCAAATCCTGCAGCCCTGAGTTAAGTAATTAAGAGCTAAGATATCGTGTGCTATGTTTTAAAGAGCTTTAACGTAAATATATCCACAATATCTTATGAATTAACCATTCAGTGACTTGTTAAATATTGGAGCTGGTTCAGTACTCCACTCCCACAGTTCCCTGAGTGATTTCAACATTCCTGCTTCTCACAGTAATTTCATTGAATATTAATTGTGCTACTAGAGTGTTATTGGTAAGTTCAAATTCCAGTGAAGTAAGAAATCCTTGTTTTAGTAGCAGTTAAGGATTTGAACAATATAATTCTTTTAATGTCTCCAGGCCTAAAATTGAAATTTATTCCTTCAACTTTCATATTATAATTTTTACCATAGCAGTTATATACACATATGTATCCAGTTTATGTGCTACATCCATATTTCTTGCATTGCCACTTGTTGTGTTGAATCATTTTCATGAAATTTTGCAATTGCACTTTCCAGTTTTTTATTCTAAATTGCTGTGCTTTGCCTGGTTTAATTAATTTACATGCTTCTAATTCCAGCCATTTTTAATGAAAGATTGCTAATTTAATTTACAATCTTGTTTGTTCTTAATTATTTGTTGCCTAGCCCAATTTAATAATTTTATTTCAGCCATTTTCTTACTTTAGCCAAGTGGATATTTTTTTGAGTGTTTACTTTTGTGTATACTATTTCTGATGCCTGGTGCACTTAATTATAATCTGCGTTCAAATATTACTTCCACGGCTGTGACAATGCCTACCACTGTTGAAACCCCTTCAGACTCAACGGGAACAGTTGCTCATCCCAATGGCCAGAGATCAGCTCAGGAAATGGTTATTCCTCTTTTTGCTGGTGAATCCCGCGTATTAGAGTCATGGTTTAGTAAGGTTGAAGCGAAAACAGTTGCACGTTTTTCTAAGCCTACTGATGCCGAATACTTGGCAATTGCACGGTCAGCTGTGGACACAACCAAAGGTGATGCACGTTTTGTTGTTGATGAGAAAGCCATTGTTAACCTCCAGTCTTGGTCTGAATTTAAGGATTTCTTTCACCGGTGCTTTGTTAATAAAGGAGACCTAGACCGGTATAGGTTAGTAAAGATAATTGCAAATGCCACCATGCAGCCTGGTGAATCGTTTAATGTGTTTACTAGCCGTCTCGATCAGTATCTGTATGCCTTAGTGTCTGCTATGAATAGTTCGTCTTGGTTAGATAAAGACAATAATCTGTCCCCTGAGGCTATGGCCAAGATGATAGCATTTGGAACTTTAATGCATTTTGCCCCAGAGCATACTAAACCGATCATCGAGCAACAAAATTTTGGAGTTAAACATGAAATTGGTGAAGTGTTTGATTCTATTAACAATGCCGCCGATAAACTAGCTCCCCGAAGTGCTCAACTGTTGCCACCCTCTGATACTGTAAATGTAGTAACAAGCTCTCAGCATCCTCCCACAAACTCTCAAAACTCTTGGTCGCAGAACCGCACCCATGCTCGTAGCCCCCAGTCAAATTCGCCGCCTCATAAGTTGCCGAAACGCCATAGTCCACAACCATCCACTCCCTCATGTTGGCATTGTGGTAAGAGTAACCACCTCGCAAGGGACTGTTGGTTCGCCCCTAGATCATCAATTCCTAGACAATTCTCTCGGTCCCCTCGTCATTCTAATCATTCTAGGCTCCCATATTGCAAGTACTATAAACAAGTTGGTCACCACACTGCGGATTGTAGAGCTAGGCAAAGGACATCCCCACCTCGTAACTCCCATGGTCAGTCTTGGCGAGGCACACAGCGTCCAAGACATTATCAGAACTCGCATAATTACAACTCCCGGCCCAGCTATAATGCAACTTTGAATTATAATACTCGGTCACAGAATGCTGGAGTTCAGAATGTTCAATCCATGTCGTCGGGAAACCCCCAAGGCCATCCGCTAACCAATTCAAGCTAGCCAATCCTAGTGCCCTCCCTGTGTATTCAGTAGCTACCCAAAATAGATTTGGACATTTGACAGAGGAGGACACTGACTCTAGACCAGTTGTAGATGTTGACGGAACCACAGTGAATTTGACCCAGACAAGATGCAGATATCCCAGACAACATACGTCACAAGTAGTAACTTGTCCAGTCTCAAGTGGTGGTCTCCTTGTCTCAGCCATTGTCCATGGTAGAGTTTTAAAAGTTTTTCTTGACTCAGGTGCAAAAATTAATATTGTCAAGCCTTCAGCTCTTAGAGACATTGCAAGTAAGCACCCTACTACAGTAAGGAAGTGCCCCATACCTTTTCTAAGCGGTGTTTCAGGAAATAAAGTAAAGTTCAGGGTGAAATTGACCTCCCACTCAAGTTAGATGATGTCACATTGTCTATAACATGTTTAGTTGTGGACATTATTCATTTTCCTGGAGACATTCTCCTAGGTCTGTACTCCATGATTGATGAAAATATTGCATTGTTTCCCCATCGTTGGAACATAAGTATCAAAAACCACGTCATACCCTTGTGTAGCATGTATCGACAGAGCCATGAGTTCAACCTTCAGTCAGACTACGTTAATTTTGATGACACCCACCTTGCTGGCGTAGGTTTGTCAGATCCTTGTCGTGGTAGCATACCCGAAAAAACAGGCACTCGATTGAAGCATCGTAGTTGTGCAGTTGTTAAGGAGAGTGAGTATCGAGACTTTCTGGAAGTTAGGGCAAGCCAGAGCACGCCCTAACGGATTCTCGTTGTCTCGTTCGCCTGGCAGCTTCCATCTCTGAAGTGAGTGGTTCCACGGCTACTGACACTGTGCTGCACTCTCATTCTTTCACCAGAATAAGAGTTAAGGTTCAGGGAGTGCCTGAGTTGTCGGATGTGATTGCAGAAAGTGAAACATGTAAAGTGAATGGTACGTTTGTTGAACCCTCCTGGCACACAGTGCAGGATGGTACTGTTACATTGTATATTGCAAACACTAGTAATGCCGACATCCATCTCCAGTCTGGCACCCATGTTGTAGATTTTGCCCATTACTCGTTACCGGTGCGAGTTGTGGATGATGTCTCCATGGATCATAGTGTTTGTACTCTCACACCAGGAGAACAAGGATCTCAGCCAGAGGTGCAAGCGCAACACCTCAGTCCTACTGATTTTCCTGACTCTGTGGCTCAGCTTTTGGAAATTTTGAACAGGAATAGAGCCGTTGTTGCTCTACCAGGAGAAAAGTTAGGTCTCACTCCTCTTATTACACATAAAATTCCCCTTGAACAAGGAACTATGCCCATTTATGTACCAGCTTACAGTCTTTCCCATTCTCAGAGAGCAGAAGCCGATAGACTCGTAGAGGAAATGTTACAGAGTGATGTAATTAAGTCGAGTAATTCGCCATGGAACACTCCATTGATTCTTGTACCAAAGCGAGATGGGACTTGGAGACCTGCAATTGATTATCGGAAGCTTAACAGAGTAATGATACCTGATCGTTTCCCACTTCCAATTCTAAATGATTTGTTGCAAAGTATTGGTCGAAATAAAGTATTCTCAATGTTAGATTTGTTGCAGGGATTCTGGCAAATCCCCCTTGATGAGGAAAGTAAACAATTGACAGCCTTTAGTACTCCCAATGGCCATTTTCATTTCAAAAGAATACCATTTGGTTTGCGGAGTAGTCCAATAACCTTTTCACGGCTCATGACAAATCTATTTCGTAGATTGATAGGAAGTACTCTTCTAGTTTACCCTGTTGATCTCATAATCATGTCGCAAGATGTTCAGACTCATTTCCAGAACCTTGAGAAAGTACTTGCAAAGCTCGCTGAAGCTAATTTAAAAATAAAGCTTGCAAAATGTTCATTTTTAGAGAGAAGATTAATTTCCTAGGTCATACAGTTACACCTTCAGGTATTACATTGAATGAATCAAAAATTATTGCTGCCCGTGATTTTCCAACGCCTCGTACCACAGAAGCCGTAAGACAGTTCACAGGTCTTGTAGGATTTTATCATTCATTTATTGCTGGATTCTCTATTATAGCCGCTCCACTTTACAAGTTGCAAAGAAAAGATGAACCCTTTGTTTGGGGAGAGGCCCAGGATCAGTCATTCAAAAAACTCAAGGCAGCCTTGATTTCGTCACCTGTCCTAAGGTACCCAGATTTTTCTAAACCTTTTACGTTGGTTACAGATGCTAGTGACATAGCTTTAGGTGCTGCATTACTTCAAACGGAAGGTCATAGAGATCACGCAATAGCTTATGCAAGCCGTACATTATCTAAAGAAGAGAAAAATTATAGTGCAACAGAACGAGAAGCCTTGGCAGTTGTCTGGGCACTTAAACATTTCAGGGATACAATTTATAATTACCCAGTTCATGTTCTTACAGATCACCAACCATTAATTCCTTGTTCAAAAATAAGAATCCAGTTGGAAAGTTTGCTAGATATTTGCTCACAATTCAAGAATTCAATCCCACATTTGGATATATTCCAGGAAAGCAAAATGTTGTAGCCGATGCATTTTCTCGACACGTAGCTGCGATTCAGTTAAATTACCCAGCATTAGATGCTACAGTAGTAGAGACGGAACAGAGACAAGACCCCATATGGGCACCCGTCATTAAATTTTTGACTAAGCAAGACACTCGCCCGATTCATAAACCGCCAGTACCATTGAAAGAACTAGTTATGTTGGACAATTTACTGTGTAGAGTAGTAAAGCTAGGGACAGCCCCGAGGAAATGTTGTCAGTTAGTTGTTCCAGCTGTCTTGTACCAACTGTGTTAAAAATTATCCATGATGCTCCTGCAAGTGCACATCCAGGAAAGGATCGTACACTCCAACAAGGTCGATTGAAGTATTTTTGGCCAAAAATGGCTAAGGAGATTGCTCATTATGTTGACAGATGTTTAACTTGCTTACAGCACAAGGGACATGTTTCAGGACCTAATCCAATTTCAGGTGTACCCAGCAACTAAAGCTCCTTGGGAACGAGTATCGATGGATTTATGACAAATTTGCGGAAACAGAGAAAGGGAACAAACATTTGCTTGTAATGGTTGATAATTTTTCACGGTTTTGCGAACTAGTTCCTATCCCGAACAAAACAGCAGAAAACTATAGCCAGTGCATTCCATGACCAAATAATTTGTAGATATAGTATGCCTAAAGTAATCCTTTCAGATAATGGTCCAGAATTCAGTAATAGTATTTAACTAGCTTGTGTGATTTATATAACATTAAAAATGTAGTATCATGCCTTATCATCCAGCAAGTAATGATTAGCTGAACGTACTAACAGGAAAGTGTTAGATGCCTTGAGAGTCACTTTGAATTTTTGATAACAACAATTGGGATGATTTTATACCCTTAATTCAGTGTGCTATAAATTCTTCAATTAATGTTTCTACAGGTGACACCTCACGCTATTCTTTATGGTACAGATAAGATCCTCCCTAATGAATTGATTAACGTACCTCCTACTCCTTATATAACGTAGATGATTTTGTTCAAGTGAAGCGTAGACAAATGCAACTAGTATTCAAGAAAATACGAGAACAACTGTCCAAAGCTACAGCCGAGTTCACTCGAGCAAGGAATGAACGAGCTAAACCCAGTAAAATAACTATCGGATCTGTAGTAATGATACTTAACCAACACAGGTCTGGTCCTATGTACAAGTTAACTAGAAATTTTTGGGTCCATATAAGGTAATCGAGCTTATCAAAGGTAACAAGTACAGACTTAAGAATGTACAGGAGAGTATATAAATGAACATTTAGACCATATGAAGTTAGCTAAAATGACTGTTGACGAGACTGATGAGGAAGATGACAATGAACTTACCCAGACAGATCCTCCTATTGGGACACCACCTTCTGTGGTTGACAGACCACTTGATGTTCAGCAACCCCATACTAGCACTTATAATCTTAGATCTAGACCTCTCGTTTCAACCGTGCACTCACCACATGTCCATTGGCTAGATGTTAACGAGGTTATCTCTCAAGATGATAGTTTGTCACATGCAGTTTCATCTGTTCCTGACCTTCAGTCAGAGCCAGAGTTGTATAGTGCTCTGGATGAGCTAGGTGTAGATATCCGCAGAATTTACAATTAAGTGCACTCTGCAGTTATTCTGTTTTGCTTTGCAAAATTCATTTGCAGTATTTCCACCACATGTGTCTTATTATTACCATATATATATATATATATATATATATATGATAT
>WNGS01009765.1:7753-21739 GCA_020271785.1 Procambarus virginalis | reverse complement strand
GGGGGGGGGGAGAGAGAAAGGAATAGCCCGAAAACGACAGGACGAGCACCAAGCATCGGCTCCTGGAGACAGACACAAAGGGGCGAAAAACCGCGAAATCAGAAGTTGGAGTTCGAGGAAATTGGCGTAATAACCTCGAACGTTCCATTGAAGAATATACAACGACGAGAAGAGAAAGGACAACAACAACAAAAACAAGGAAGAAACAAAGGCGAAAGAGCAACATAGCACGTTAAAGAATATCAGGGTCAGCAAAGTCAGGGTTAGGGGGCATAGGTAAACTGAGCAAAGACGGAGGGAAGGAAGCGGGAGAACAGACCAGAGGTGGGCGGGCGGGGCCCGGAGGAGGAGGAAGAAGAGGAGGAGACAACGGAGATGAGCAGTCAAGGACAGCAGCAGGAAGAGGGGGAGTAGAAAGAGGGGAGTGCACCGCAGGAAGGGCAGCAACCGAAAGGGAAGTAGGGGCCAAAAAAACCTCCATAGCAGGAACAGGGGGAGCAACCACTGAAATGGGAGGGGAAGGAGCAATAGAGCCAGTAGGAGGGGTCGAGGAAGAAAGCGAGGCCTTCTTACCCGCGGGGAGGAGGAAGGAGAGGAGCCAGGCTTACGCTTCTGGCTTAAAGAGACCGGTGTCCAGCAACTACGTACCGGCAACGGATTCCAGTGTCTCAACAGGAGAAGCTGAACGAGAGCACACATGATGTCCGTGAGGAGAGCGATGGACATCCGCCGCACCAACAGGCGGTGGGGAGAGTCAAGAGATGGAGGAGAAGGATGGGAAGGAGGATCGGGAGACAAGGAAGAAGACACAGGAGACAACAGACCGGGTAGAAAGAAGGGGAACTCCAGACAGAGGACCAGAAGGGGGACCCTTCGGGACAGAACTCAAAGGAACAGAGAGGAGGCAGTGTGGTGTATCAGGGTCCAAAGCCCGGAAACGGTTGTGAGTTGAGGAAGGTGGGAAGGACGAGGAGAAGAAGAGCGCAACACGCGAGCATAAGAGATATTAGCATAAGGCGGGAGCCGGCAAACCTGACGCCTCGCCTCAGGAAAAGACAAGCGCTCCCGGTGCTTCAAGCTGAGGACGGCTGCCTCAAGCTTGTAATGGACACACGCAGGGAGAAGGTAGGATGGGCCTCACCGCAGTTGAGGCAACGAGCCTGGGGAGAAGAGCACTCTGACTTAGAGTGACCTTCGCCACCACACAAAGGACAGAGACAGTCCCAGAGCAGCGGAGGGCACCATGCCCAAACCTCCAGCACTTGTTACAGAGCCGAGGAGAAGGAATGTACTCCTGAACAGAGCACCTGGCACCAGCAAGAATAACGGAGGGCGGAAGGGTCCTACCATCAAAGGTAATCTTCACAACCCGAAGGGGTTGACGGCGACTACCACGCGGGGGACGAGTAAACGTGTCCACTTGGAGAATAGAATGGCCCTGGGCAGCAAGGATATGTCGAATATCGTCGTGGCAGTCTCGCAGATCCCGAACACGGTCGCAACATGGGGCGGGAGCAGAATAGTGCCAACATGGCATTCAACTGAGCGTTCTTCGAGACCCGAACAGGGGTCTCGCCAAGGCAGGATAAGCAGCAAGCGGGAAGCAGCATCCTGAGAAGGAGCAGCAACCACACGTGTACCGAGACGAGTGGGGTTGAAAGTAACAGAGGCATCCACGGAATCGACGAGATGTCGATGGAGGGAGAAATCATCAAGAGGCGCAGAATCAAGAGGGGAGATCAAAATATTTGGCCCACGAAGCGGGACCAAACAAGGCTTGATAGGTATCAGAACTGGAAGGAATCGAACGAGGGCGGCCGTGACGAGGACGGCGGTGAGAACCCCCAGAGAGAGAGGGTTAAAAGGTGCAGTAGTACAATAGAGATGGAGCCGCGCCAGGGGATGAGGTAGTCACCACTGGGGGCTTGGGGCTCGACCCAACCACAGAGGAGGGGGGGAGCCGAGGGGAGGAGTCAGAGAGGCCAAAGGAGGAGCAAGGTCGGGGCCCAACGCAGCGGAGGCTACAGAGCCTGGTCTTCCAATACAGGCCGACTCGGGGGCTTGGTCGCCCACCCCACGAGCCTGAGAGGGTACAACAGAAACATTCAATGCCATAGGGACGAAAAAGAGACATTCATTCACGAATGTGCCCCCATACCCACCATGGAGCCACAATTAGAGGCAGGACACCCAACAGGAAGCTATCGCCGATCATGCCGGGGCCCCCTAGGGGTGCGTCGCGAGTATACGCCCCACAAACGCCACCTTAAGAACCGTCAGTCCGTCGAGATCGGGTCAGTGACGAAAGGGGGATTGACAATAAAAGGTTCCCCTCGCTCAAGACGTTGGGTACTACAGTTCTACGGGTGCAAGAGTATGCCTCCTCAAGCACCCGGGCGTCAAAATAGAAGAAGTCCAAAGGAAGAATCCAAAACAAGCAAAGGTCGGCAGGAAACGACAAGCAGATAGGAGAAGAGGGGGGAAAAACGAACATAAGGAAAAGGAAAAGCGATCCGGCATAATTAGAGAAGACAGCAGCAGGAGTGCAAGGCCAGAAAAGGACAGAGGACTGCCCCACGGAATCACACTCCGGCAGCCGTCCACTAAGCCCTCCACGACGCCAACGGGCCGGATGGGGAGAGGGTCAGATGTACTAAAATTTTATGAAAAATCTCAACGGGGTCCTCAGGATGATGTGCACACTCTAAAATAAAGTCATTTCCACAATCCACAATCATGTCATCGCTAGCTGACAATAGGTTATTTCCCTCTCCACAATCAGGTCATGTGCACACTTCACAATTGTGTCATTTCCGCACTGGATGATCAACTGATCTCAACATTCCAAAATCTGGAAGTCTCCACAATCTCCAATCACATCATCTCAACACAGTGAAGTCATCTCCAAATTCGACAATCTGGTCATATCTACATTTCACAGTCATCTCATTGTGAGATCAGTTCATCACCACATTCCACTATCAGATAATCTTCACAAACAAAAATCAGATCATCTCTACACTCTACCATTAATTCATTTCCACACTACACAATCAGATCATCTTCTAACTCAACAATCAGGTCATCTCCCCAATGTAGAATCAAGACATCTCTACACTCCACAATCAGGTCATCACCACAACACGATCAGTTGATCTCCTCAAAAAAAATCGGATCCTTTCCTCACCCCGACAATGAGAACATCAACACTCTCTACAACCAAATTATCTCCACGCTCAACAGACGATGTCCAGTCACCTGATTGTGATTATGGAGGTGCCCTTCACACTCAAATTCAACAATCATGACATCTTATTTAAATTTAAACTTATCCGCCTTGTGTTGATACTTTTGAGTAGTATTTTTAATATTTTATCTCTGTATTTACTAAAAAGGAACTTAACATTATGCCTTCAGCCGAACAAGTCCATGTGGGTGGGAACGAAGACAGGTTGACTAGTTCAATAACATCCTCCTGGTAACTGCTGAACAAATAGTGAATCTCAAGTCAAACAATTCCCCAGGGCCAGACAAAGTGTTGTCAGGGTGCTTACGGAATGTAAAGAGGAGCTTTGCGAGCCACTGTCAACCATATTTAATAAATCATTAGAGTCCGGCAGAGTACCAGAGTCGTGGAAGGTTACTAATGTGGCACCAATTTTCAAGAGAGGAGATAGATCCCTTGCTTATAACTATCTGTCAATTACCTTATTGCCTATTGTGGGAAAGATACTTGAATCGGTAATTGCAAATACCATTTATCTTCATCTTGTAAAACAAATAATAAATGATTCACAACATTAATTTACAAATGGTCGTTCATGTGTAACAAATTTGCTATCATTTTGTTCCAGCATAGTTGAGGCAGTTGATAGTGGTAAGGTTTATGATGTGTACCTTGACTTTAGCAAAGCTTTGATACAGTGTCACATGAATTAAAAAGATAGAGGCCATGCCATCATCACCACACTTGACAATCAGGTAATCTTCACACTCAACCATTAGGTTGAGTGTGGAGATGAAAACTCACCAGTCAACAATCAAGTCATCTCCGCTGAGCCACAGCAACCTTCCTTGTCCCCAGTCCTCCCAACCATTCCCCACTCCACCGTCCACTCGTCCTCCCCAACATTCCCCACTCCACCATCTCCTCTTCCTCCCACCATGCCCCACTCCCCACTCCCCTGTCTTTTGTCCTCCCCACATTTTCCATTCCCCGTCCCCACCATCCCAAACTTCCCTGTCCCCTCGTCCTTCCCCACCAATACCCCCCTCCTTATCTCCGCATCATCCCCATCTTCTCTCACTTGACTAAGACATTTACTAGACCTAGAATCAGTTCACTTAAAGATATAATCACTGGAACACTAACTCTGGACAAAAGAGCCTCCAATAGCAGCAGGTGGACCCATTGTGCGATAAACACCATCAATACATTCGATATAACAAACCCAGTCACTGAGAAGGGTGTCGACGAAATACATACAGACTTGTTATGCAAGCCCCTTGGGAATCTCTGCCAGCAGACTTTATGATTATGGTTATTGAAGGGAAAAAAAGAACCAGACAAATCCTCATCTGCTACGTAACATTGCACAGATGCATATAGAAGCAAACTCGGCATCCGGCAGCTTCACTTACTTCGCAGATGGATCAGTAGACCAGCAGGAACAAGAAACCAGAGCTGCAGTTAAAGCAGGAAACTCTGTAAATAGTTGGAAGCTCTCAAATGAGTGTTCAACTTTACAAACAGAGATGCTAGCCATTCAAAGACTTTGGAACATGCTCTTGCTGAACACCGACAACATGTTATCATACATACAGAATCGAGAACCGCCACTGAAACCTTGCAACAAGAACACATATGTGATAACATACATCTGATCACAAATGTCATATCATTAATGTAAACACTCAAACGACAAGGCCGATGGGTACTTATCAACTGGGTGCCAAGTCATGTGGGAATAATAGGAAATGACATTGCAGACGAAGCTGCAAAACTTGCAACTAAGAAAAGAAATGTAGACATTTACATACCACAGAGTATCACAGATCAATTAAGTAATTAGAAACAGAGCAATGCAAAAGATGTACAGTGACCACAACACAGCAGTTGCAACATCAGGATCTGTGGGTTGGTACAAGAATTCAACCAACTACGAACCACTTATGTTAATGAAGGGGAGCAGTAGAGCAACAGAAGTACACTTACATCGCATCAGGCTTTGATACCCATGTGCATGGGAAATAGGCTTACAGGTTCCGGAAGATGAGAGGAAATGTCAGCACTGGACAAATGCCAGATAGACCACTGGAACATTATCTAACACAGTGCACAGTTACAAACCAATTAAGAAGCAGAAGTTGTTAAACATGGCAAAATCTTAATGAAGCGACCATACGAGTCAAATACTCATACTCCGCCCAAGTAAAACAGAAACAAACACTTAATGGGCCAGACAGAGGCTTAGGGCCCCACAGGATTATCTGCAAAAAAAAAAAAAAAAAAAAAAAAAAACTTAAGTCTTCTCGTCATTCCCACCATTTCCCACTCCCTCGTCTGATGCATTCGCAAATGGTCTGATGTTCCCATCAGAAATTGGGAACATTAGGTCATTTGATGTTCCCATCACTGAAATAAGAAAAACAGTTAAAAAATGAAATGAAAAAGTAAAAAAAAAAGTAAAAATAAACTATACTCACAACATGAGCAGTCTCTTAAACACAGCTCAATTCCAGTGTAATTCACTCAAAATAATTAAATCAAAATGAAAATATATAAAAAAAATTATTAAAATTCAATTTATCAAAGTAATCAGAAACATTGAAATGGAATTGTAACATCTAGTATAGCATGTGTGTTGCTCTTACAAGCAACAGATGGTGCTGTTTTTCAAGAAAAAACAGCGTTACCTGTCACAGGTGTGACATCTATACTTATATTTACGAAAACAACAACACAGCTCAATTCCAACACAATGTCACAAAATAAATAAAAATAAATTGAAATCTATGAAAACAAAATTTATCAATGCAATCTGAAACATTGAAATGGAATTCGTGACATTTAATATAGTGTGCATGTTGCCATTATGTGCAACAGATGGCGCTGTTTTTCAAAACCGCATTTTTTTTTTACCTGTCACAGGAGTGGCATCTATATAGTAGGTTGTTACGGCCCTACCGAGACACAACCGGGTTCTTCTCTGATGGTAGTAGAGTTTGGGAATCCGGCCCCAAGTTAGTAGAGGCTTTCAAGGGGGGATTTCCGTAATGAAAGTCAAAGCAATCAAGGAAGGTACATTAAATACAAAATTAGCACTTTCCTCCATATATAATTTCCACCACCATATAAACTATAAAACCATAAAAAAATATAAAACTTAAACGGATGTATTATTACACTATGTACAATGATGTCTCCCTCTCTGAAGACGCTCAACACTCAACGATGCTTCTTCTGGGTAGCCCTGGTCTCCGCTTCCGTGGCCCACGATGAATTCACTATGACTATGACGAATCTACCCTGGCCACAGGCCAGCCAAATCACAGTCCCACTGGGTGCCTCGTCGTGATGGCCTACAATTGCAATCCAGCCTGTAGCTGGCAGGTACTAGTCAGCTCCGCTGTCAGGCCACTCCACGACTAGTACTAGGATTGCGAGCCCTAGCCAGGAGCCTCGTGTGACTCGCTGGTCACCCTCCTCAGTCGGCACCTCAGTGGGTGGTCTCTTCCACCAGCTAGCCCTGGATACGGCGAATTCCATTACTGCTACTCCCCATGCAGGCAATCACACACTCAGCAGAGTTCGTCCGGGGGTGGCTCACAGCGTCTACAAAGCAGACTGGTGAAGAGACCTTGGCTGCCTTGGGTAGACTGACTCCATGCACCTCACAACCGTCCTAGACTCTGGAAGTGGATACGTCATCAATATTAGGAACACTAGGAAACTTCACTTATTAGCTCAGACAGAAACGTCCACCTCGTCGCTCCATAGATGGCGTTCACTGTCTAAGCGTCACCTCACCAGAGGTCAGCAGCGGCTACGTCACGAGCCGACCAGGACAGGCATCCAGCACTTATTGCCGGTATCTCCCGTCATCACTAGATGGCGTTGTCCATGGTGCGGGGTTTTTGGGAGCGGACTCACAGATGGCGTGGACTTCATGGCTTCGTGCTCGGGCGAGGAATTTAGGTTCGTAACATAGGTATATAAAAAGACGCGCCTATTCGAATGCAATGTTGTGTAAAAATTTCAAAGCAATTGGTGAAGAACTTTCGGAGATTAGCGATTTTGAACAAAGGAACATTTCCATTTTTATTTATATAGATTTATAAAATTTTGTTGTATTTAAACGAAGGCTGAACAAAACTTATATATTTTTTGTGCAGCAGAGAACCTGAACATATGATCGAATGCAAATTTTTAAAATATAAGAAAAAAAAAATATTCCCAATGCGACACAATATTTTTGCAAGGTATAAATATTACCCCAAGTTTACAAAAAAAGAATATATTCGAGCAAGAGAGACGCAGCCGCAAATGAAAATTATATGAGGTAGTTCCCACGATAACACACACAACACTGAGGACTTAATTAACCAACGTTAAATTAATTAAGATGTTTGCTTAGCTTAATATTGCAAAGCTAATCTTCGAGTGACAGAAGGAGACAGACAGACACAGACAGACAGACAGACAGACAGACAGACATTTGGTACTAAAGAACGGGTTTAATACCTAAAGAACAGTTCGAAAATAATTCGACTTTGACATATTATGAATAAAACACACAGAGATCGGACAAATCCTGGAAGTGGACACTGAACACTTGAGTACTGGTAAGAAAGAACCCGACAAGGTGGGGGGGGGGGGAGGTATGAGGAGGAAGTACCCAACAAGGGGGGAAAGGCTGAGGAGAAAGTACCAAGCAAGGTTATCTTGAGGTTATCTTGAGATAATTACGGGGCTCTTAGTGTCCCCGCGGCTCGGTCCTCGACCAGGCCTCCACCCCCAGGAAGCAGCCCGTGACAGCTGACTAACACCCAGATACTTATTTTACTGCTAGGTAACAGGGGCATAGGGTGAAAGAAACTCTGCCAACTGTTTCTCGCCGGCGCCTGGGATCGAACCCAGGACCACAGGATCACAAGTCCAGCGTGCTGTCCGCTCGGCCGACCGGCTCCCAAGAGGGGAGGTATGAGGACAAAGTACCCAGCAAGGAGGGAGGAGGTATGAGGAGAAAGTACCCAGCAAGTGGGGGGGGGGGAGGTATGAGGAGAAAACACCCAGCAAGTGAGGGGGGGAGGTATGAGGAGAAAACACCCAGCAAGTGGGGGGGAGGTATGAAGAGAAAACACCCAGCAAGTGGGGGGGGGAGGTATGAGGAGAAAACACCCAGCAAGTGGGGGGGGGGGAGGTATGAGGAGAAAACACCCAGCAAGTGGGGGGGGGAGGTATGAAGAGAAAACACCCAGCAAGTGGGGGGGGGGAGGTATGAGGAGAAAACACCCCAGCAAGGGGGGGGAGGTATGAGGAGAAAACACCAGCAAGTGGGGGGGGGGAGGTATGAGGAGAAAACACCCAGCAAGGGGGGGGGAGGTATGAAGAGAAAAACACCCAGCAAGTGGGGGGGGAGGTATGAAGAGAAAACACCCAGCAAGTGGGGGGGGGAGGTATATGAGGAGAAAACACCCCGCAAGTGGGGGGGTGGAGGTAGGAGGAGAAAACACCCAGCAGGGGGGGGAGGTATGAGGAGAAAAACACCCAGCAAGTGGGGGGGGGGGAGTATGAGGAGAAAACACCCAGCAAGTGGGGGGGGGGAGGTATGAGGAGAAAACACCCAGCAAGTGGGGGGGGGGAGGTATGAGGAGAAAACACCCAGCAAGTGGGGGGGGGGNAAAAAAAACGACCAACATTCCACCTTCACCCACTCCCACCACTCCAGAACCGAGGCAAACGCCCCCTTCCGTGCAGCAAGACGGCCCACCGGGCCCGGAACTGGACACATACAACCGGGGACTTCAGCAAACCCCACATTCAGCTTCCACCAGCCACGAGCAAACCTGCACCTGGCAGCGAATCCCCACTGCAATATCACCATGAGAAAGAGTGGGGTCTGAGAACCCCACGTAACCGTCCTCTACGAAAAAAACCGACTCTACCCCCAGTAGGCAGTAAAAACAATCACGGCGAGAGCAAGCCCCACGCAAAACAAAGGTGTCGTACTCCAAGGGACCCCCTAGCAACACGGCCGTATCCCGAAATCCGCACGAATATTACCGGACAAAGACTATTGCTATCCCGCGCTGACATAATACAATTAAAATCTTCCCCAAAAATCATCTCCCTCGTATAGTGCTGCCAAAAAATGCAGCACGTCACGGGAAAAGAAAAACTTCCCAGTCCTGCCTCTGCGCCGCCCAGACAGAACGTACACGTTCAAGAGAGAGACCTCAGACCCCAAAAAGAAGACCCGAACCAACAGCACCCGACTACCCTCGTCCATCTCCGTGTGAAGCACGGCAATCGGGCCCGCTTAGGAAGCAGGATCAACAGATCAACGTACCTCCACGCAAACCAAGTGAAGGGTTTAACACCACAGTAAACCCTTCACCAACACATGTTACAACTCCACCTCCAGCACATTGTGCTCCTGCACAAAGCCACATCCACCCTCCACTCACGCAGCATCGACATCAGGCCCAATTGCACAGCCACAAGAACGCAACCATTCACATCAGTGAAGCACACGCTAATTTAGGATGCATTGGGAAAACATATAACCATATCTAACCACAAAACCGTCAGACCGGTCCGGCCGACACCCCGCGCAGGGAAGCAGCAGCAACCGTCACTGGGACCCCAAGCGACGGAGACGCACTCCCCCACATGGGGCGGGGGAGGCCAGAGTTATTCCGTAACTTCACCACATTGCTGCGATCATCACTGCCACAGTCCCCCTGATCCACCACCTCCTACCTCCTACTCTGGGCTCCGTACCCCAGGCGACCCACATACGAGATCACTAGGAAGGTCCACAACACACCCTCCACCCCCCCCCCCATGCACTGACGGGGCCACTACTGACACCGCCATACCTTCACAATCACATACACTCGCATCAGGCTCCTACCTCTGCACCAAAGTCCCCCAGTCCCCAGACGATCACTCCTGGCCGTCTTTCGGCACTTCGTCTGAGAGCCAGGTTGGCCCGAGACAGCAGAGGCCGAAGGACGACGAGAGGGGCGGACCCCTTCCAAGAACTCATCTGCCTCCAAGGGCTCCACATCAAGGGCAGAAGCACACACCATTCCAGGTGCACCAAAATCTGGCGCGACATCATTCACCGGCGACAAGACAGGGTCATGTCCCACCGAAGCGTCAACATCTATGGCGACAGCAACCGGAGGAGGATGCACCTCCACATGCATGACCACCGCATTACCGCCCACACCAGGGAGGTTAACAGACACCGGACCCGGCACCAGCACGTCAGCATCAGTGGGGTGCACCGCACCCACAATGCACGATCACCAGCAGGTTCAGGGGGTGGGGTTCAACCTGGCAGGATCATCCACCAGATCCACAAGGCCATGTAGAGGCGGGAAATCCTGTTCCCAGAAGACACTGACCAACCGGACGGTGCCATTACGGCAACCCGCTGCCTGGTGTCCAGCCATACCGCACCGAAAACATGTGCGCTCTTGTCCTGCATTAAAACATTGCACCTTGAACCACAGCAGCACCATGGACGACGGGATCGCCTTCCTCAGCTTCATGGTAATCGTGCAGGTACCAACCAGGATGCCATGGAGACGGTCAGACTTCAGCACATTCGCCCGACAGGCGAGAACACTCCTATATCCCCCAATGAACCGGCGGAGCAGGTACTTCACAGGAGGAATGGGCAACGCCATCCTGCCGGCCCGCCAGACCAAAGCCCACACAAAACGCCACCAGCTGTGTGCACACCAAACGTACAGCCAAGATTGAGGAGCGAATGTAAACAGAACCGCTCCGTACGACTGCCAAACAGCTAATCCCCATCTCTTATTAAGTATCTATCGGTTGGACAGGTAAATTGATAGACTCCTTGGAGAGTAAAGTCATTGATAAGTAACGTTGCCATTGTGATTAGTTATCAGTCCGTAGGATAGTTAACTAGTCACCTGAGTTAATTCGGGTAAGTAGTACCCAAGAGGGAATTCACTTTGTTGATGATGTAACTGTTGAGCCAGTGTTGAGTGTAATTTGTTGTATAAATTGAGTGTATAATTAGTTATCGATCTGTGAGATAGTAATTGATTGTCCAGGGCAGTTAAGGGTAATTGCCGTCCTCATAGCACTTTAGACATAGAATTGTAGTGAACTATCGAGTGGGCGATAGTATCCGATAACATAACTAGTTCAGGGATTAATTAGCTGTCCATAGTACAGTAATTAAGGGGATTACTTACTGAATGCTTGATGGGTCAAGTGTGTGTAATTCACCGTTATGAGTGACAGTTTGACTTGTCTGTAGGAGACAAGAGTAAGTTAACGTAAATGGTTTTCGTCGACTGTTGTTGGCAGTCAATTAACGTAATTGTCACTATAAGTATTAACGTAATCAATTAGTCAATTGTTACTGATCCTTCAAGAGACGAAGAGTTAGCATAAGAATCTAACAAGGAGGATTGCTGGAGTTGCCAGTAACCCAATTAGTCATTGTGATATCATTGAAGAAGGCTACTAGTTTGATTGCATTGCAATGGATATGCATGGTGGGCTGCAAAGGGGTTGGACTGAGGGGCAAAAAGATATCAGCATTGGCATTTGCTGACGATCTGGTTGTGGCAGCAGAAACGGCTGCCGGACTACAGACACTTATAACAAGTATTTGCCACACCATGTATGGCTCTAGTCTTAAAGTAAATGCTGCGAAATGCCGTACGCTAAGCATAGAGACCGATGTACATCGCAAGACGTGGCATGTCTCAACCAGGAAGGCATACTACGTCGGGGACGATGAAATCGGTACTATGAGTGTGGCAGACGAGTATAAGTACTTAGGAAGACTTATCAGGGCTGGGGGCAGACGCTTATCCTATGGATCCCTGTTTGAGGCCGGCCTAAGACGGAATTAGCGAGGCTTGACCGGCGGCTGCAGCATGCCATTCGTTGCTGACTGCGGCTGCCTCATAATACTCCTAATGCCTATTTTCATGCCGGCGTGAAGGACGGTGGACTAGGATTTCCTGACTTTGCTACATCAATCTGTCTACAGAAGAACAAGTGGTTCAGGGCGTTGGTATAGTCGGAGGATCCAGTGGTAGTGGCAGCGGCTTTCCTTCCCGCATTCCAAGCGCGAATGAGTCTATGGGTAGACCCAACCACGGCCGCCGGAACCCCTTCTAACAGAACGTCTGAGCGCTCTAGGAGGTGGAAAGCAAAACTGTATAGCATGGTCGACGGTGCCAGCCTTGCGTCCCTCTTTTAAGGGTTCCATCTTGTCACAAGTGGATCGCATTTGGTACCCGTCTGCTAAGCAGAGGAGATTTTGCTCATGCCATCCAGATTAGGGTAAATGCTGTAGCCACACACCGTCTAGAGCAGCTAGGGGTAGACCCTAGGCTCCTGGTCTCTGCGATGCTTGCCAGAAACTAGGGACCCTGGGCCACATCCCAGGCATGGCACAAGACACATGGGGCTCGGGTGAAACGTCATGACGATATCACCTGGTTCGTAGCCGGCCGCCTGCAGCAAAGAGGTTTTGAGGTAGAACGAAAAGTCTACCAGATGGAGGGACCTTCTGTAAGCCTGACATCATAGCTTGCAAAGGTGATGGGGCCTTTATATTAGACACCCAGGTCTCTGCAGATAACTTCCTACTCTCCCGTCCACATCAGAGTAAGTGTGACAAGTACGGCACCCCAGAGATCCTGCAAAAGGTAAGGATCATATAATCCTTATTTAAGATATTTAAGATCCTTACTTCAAAAGGTAAGGATCTTAATTATATCAGGAAGCACATCATCCGCCTCTTCAATAACCCTTAATTGGAGAGGAGGATGGTGCAAGGAGAGTGCGCGTGGTCTACAGGATATGGGACTCACCAAGAGCGACCTTAAGATTTGCTCTGTGAAAGCCCTGACCTGGACATATTCCATTTACAGAATATGGGCCAAGACCACATCTAGGGGCAGACCACCTTAGTCCCAGGATCACTGTGCACAGGGTACATAAGGGTTAATTAATCAACCCGTCCTCTTAAAAAGAACGTCACTTTTGGCCCGTATGCGCGATATGGCCAAATTTCGACGTAATTTGAAATGAAATCGACTCGCAAAAGTGACGTTCTGTTCCGTTTTCTATTTGAGTCGTCCGGCGTATGCGCAGAGGTTATGAGAGGACACTTTAAATTAACGTTTTTCATAACGTTTTGAAACTTTATGAGAATTTCCTGCCCACCTTACCTATCAGAGGACCCTTAACTTACTGTTGTTGAAAAAAAAATCCCAAATTTATTTTCATATTTTTTTCATTTTCAAATTACGTCCAAATTCGGCCATACGAGCAAACGGCCAAATGCGACGTTCCTTCAAGAGGACAGGTTGATTAATATAGTCTTGCTTAGGTGAACCGCAGCCATGATAGCTGGTAGCCAACTATCTAAGCAGAGTCGTTATCTGGAGTACCACCTCTCCAAATGGTTTCTAACAAGTGGGTGGATGACCTGGCCGCAGCCCACAAGTGGATAAGGCGGTGGCCGGAGGGACCCCCCATGCGCATACATGATATCCATCCCGCTCCGGGGCCTTGTTAGGAGCTTCCACTATGAATAGTTTTTTCCATGCATGCCGATGTCAAGTCACAAATCCTGCTGCTTACGCAGCTTGTTGTTTTGCCTTCAGTTTTAGTTCTTTTTTAATGATATACTGTGTACCTCTCTATTTGTGTGCCGTGCCCCATATAAGAAAAACAAAATACAAAAGAATTTT
>WNGS01009764.1:40179-54228 GCA_020271785.1 Procambarus virginalis | reverse complement strand
TGTTCACCAGCTCTAGTGGACTGTCACCAGTGTTTTGGTGTGTCACCAGCTCTAGTGGACTGTCACCAGTGTTCTTGGTGTGTCACCAGCTCTAGTGGACTGTCACCAGTGTTCTTGGTGTGTCACCAGCTCTAGTGGACTGTCACCAGTGTTCTTGGTGTGTCACCAGCTCTAGTGGACTGTCACCAGCTCTAGTGGACTGTCACCAGTGTTCTTGGTGTGTCACCAGCTCTAGTGGACTGTCACCAGTGTTCTTGGTGTGTCACCAGCTCTAGTGGACTGTCACCAGCTCTAGTGGACTGTCACCAGTGTTCTTGGTGTGTCACCAGCTCTAGTGGACTGTCACCAGTGTTCTTGGTGTGTCACCAGCTCTAGTGGACTGTCACCAGTGTTCTTGGTGTGTCACCAGCTCTAGTGGACTGTCCACCAGTGTTCTTGGTGTGTCACCAGCTCTTGGACTGTCACCAGCTCTAGTGGACTGTCACCAGTGTTCTTGGTGTGTCACCAGCTCTAGTGGACTGTCACCAGTGTTCTTGGTGTGTCACCAGCTCTAGTGGACTGTCACCAGTGTTCTTGGTGTGTCACCAGCTCTAGTGGACTGTCACCAGTGTTCTTGGTGTGTCACCAGCTCTAGTGGACTGTCACCAGTGTTCTTGGTGTGTCACCAGCTCTAGTGGACTGTCACCAGTGTTCTTGGTGTGTCACCAGCTCTAGTGGACTGTCACCAGTGTTCTTGGTGTGTCACCAGCTCTAGTGGACTGTCACCAGTGTTCTTGGTGTGTCACCAGCTCTAGTGGACTGTCACCAGTGTCTTGGTGTGTCACCAGCTCTAGTGGACTGTCACCAGTGTTCTTGGTGTGTCACCAGCTCTAGTGGACTGTCACCAGTGTTCTTGGTGTGTCACCAGCTCTAGTGGACTGTCACCAGTGTTCTTGTGTGTCACCAGCTCTAGTGGACTGTCACCAGCTCTAGTGGACTGTCACCAGCTCTAGTGGACTGTCACCATGTTCTTGGTGTGTCCCACCAGCTCTAGTGGACTGTCCCCCCTCTAGTGGACTGTCACCAGTGTTCTTGGTGTGTCACCAGTGTCTAGTGGACTGTCACCAGCTCTAGTGGACTGTCACCATGTTCTTGGTGTGTCACCAGCTCTAGTGGACTGTCACCAGTGTTCTTGGTGTGTCACCAGCTCTAGTGGACTGTCACCAGTGTTCTTGGTGTGTCACCAGCTCTAGTGGACTGTCACCAGTGTTCTTGGTGTGTCACCAGCTCTAGTGGTCTGTCACCAGCTCTAGTGGACTGTCACCAGTGTTCTTGGTGTGTCACCAGCTCTAGTGGACTGTCACCAGCTCTAGTGGACTGTCACCAGCTCTAGTGGACTGTCACCAGTGTTCTTGGTGTGTCACCAGCTCTAGTGGACTGTCACCAGCTCTAGTGGACTGTCACCAGTGTTCTTGGTGTGTCACCAGCTCTAGTGGACTGTCACCAGGTTCTTGGTGTGTCACCAGCTCTAGTGGGTTGTCACCAGCTCTAGTGGACTGTCACCAGTGTTCTTGGTGTGTCACCAGCTCTAGTGGACTGTCACCAGTGTTCTTGGTGTGTCACCAGCTCTAGTGGACTGTCACCAGTGTTCTTGGTGTGTCACCAGCTCTAGTGGACTGTCACCAGCTCTAGTGGACTGTCACCAGTGTTCTTGGTGTGTCACCAGCTCTAGTGGACTGTCACCAGTGTTCTTGGTGTGTCACCAGCTCTAGTGGACTGTCACCAGCTCTAGTGGACTGTCACCAGTGGTTGGTGTGTCACCAGCTCTAGTGGACTGTCACCAGTGTTCTTGGTGTGTCACCAGCTCTAGTGGACTGTCACCAGTGTTCTTGGTGTGTCACCAGCTCTAGTGGACTGTCACCAGTGTTCTTGGTGTGTCACCAGCTCTAGTGGACTGTCACCAGCTCTAGTGGACTGTCACCAGTGTTCTTGGTGTGTCACCAGCTCTAGTGGACTGTCACCAGTGTTCTTGGTGTGTCACCAGCTCTAGTGGACTGTCACCAGTGTTCTTGGTGTGTCACCAGCTCTAGTGGACTGTCACCAGTGTCTTGGTGTGTCACCAGCTCTAGTGGACTGTCACCAGGTCTAGTGGACTGTCACCAGCTCTAGTGGACTGTCACCAGTGTTCTTGGTGTGTCACCAGCTCTAGTGGACTGTCACCAGTGTTCTTGGTGTGTCACCAGCTCTAGTGGACTGTCACCAGCTCTAGTGGACTGTCACCAGTGTCTTGGTGTGTCACCAGCTCTAGTGGACTGTCACCAGCTCTAGTGGACTGTCACCAGTGTTCTTGGTGTGTCACCAGCTCTAGTGGACTGTCACCAGTGTTCTTGGTGTGTCACCAGCTCTAGTGGACTGTCACCAGTGTTCTTGGTGTGTCACCAGCTCTAGTGGACTGTCACCAGTGTTCTTGGTGTGTCACCAGCTCTAGTGGACTGTCACCAGTGTTCTTGGTGTGTCACCAGCTCTAGTGGACTGTCACCAGTGTTCTTGGTGTGTCACCAGCTCTAGTGGACTGTCACCAGTGTTCTTGGTGTGTCACCAGCTCTAGTGGACTGTCACCAGTGTTCTTGGTGTGTCACCAGCTCTAGTGGACTGTCACCAGTGTTCTTGGTGTGTCACCAGCTCTAGTGGACTGTCACCAGTGTTCTTGGTGTGTCACCAGCTCTAGTGGACTGTCACCAGTGTTCTTGGTGTGTCACCAGCTCTAGTGGACTGTCACCAGTGTTCTTGGTGTGTCACCAGCTCTAGTGGACTGTCACCAGCTCTAGTGTGTCACCAGCTCTAGTGGACTGTCACCAGTGTTCTTGGTGTGTCACCAGCTCTAGTGGACTGTCACCAGTGTTCTTGGTGTGTCACCAGCTCTAGTGGACTGTCACCAGTGTTCTTGGTGTGTCACCAGTTCTAGTGGACTGTCACCAGCTCTAGTGGACTGTCACCAGTGTTCTTGGTGTGTCACCAGCTCTAGTGGACTGTCACCAGTGTTCTTGGTGTGTCACCAGCTCTAGTGGACTGTCACCAGTGTTCTTGGTGTGTCACCAGCTCTAGTGGACTGTCACCAGTGTTCTTGGTGTGTCACCAGCTCTAGTGGACTGTCACCAGCTCTAGTGGACTGTCACCAGTGTTCTTGGTGTGTCACCAGCTCTAGTGGGCTGTCACCAGTGTTCTTGGTGTGTCACCAGCTCTAGTGGACTGTCACCAGTGTTCTTGGTGTGTCACCAGCTCTAGTGGACTGTCACCAGTGTTCTTGGTGTGTCACCAGCTCTAGTGGACTGTCACCAGCTCTAGTGGACTGTCACCAGCTCTAGTGGACTGTCACCAGTGTTCTTGGTGTGTCACCAGCTCTAGTGGACTGTCACCAGTGTTCTTGGTGTGTCACCAGCTCTAGTGGACTGTCACCAGTGTTCTTGGTGTGTCACCAGCTCTAGTGGACTGTCACCAGTGTTCTTGGTGTGTCACCAGCTCTAGTGGACTGTCACCAGTGTTCTTGGTGTGTCACCAGCTCTAGTGGACTGTCACCAGTGTTCTTGGTGTGTCACCAGCTCTAGTGGACTGTCACCAGTGTTCTTGGTGTGTCACCAGCTCTAGTGGACTGTCACCAGTGTTCTTGGTGTGTCACCAGCTCTAGTGGACTGTCACCAGTGTTCTTGGTGTGTCACCAGCTCTAGTGGACTGTCACCAGTGTTCTTGGTGTGTCACCAGCTCTAGTGGACTGTCACCAGTGTTCTTGGTGTGTCACCAGCTCTAGTGGACTGTCACCAGTGTTCTTGGTGTGTCACCAGCTCTAGTGGACTGTCACCAGTGTTCTTGGTGTGTCACCAGCTCTAGTGGACTGTCACCAGTGTTCTTGGTGTGTCACCAGCTCTAGTGGACTGTCACCAGCTCTAGTGGACTGTCACCAGTGTTCTTGGTGTGTCACCAGCTCTAGTGGACTGTCACCAGTGTTCTTGGTGTGTCACCAGCTCTAGTGGACTGTCACCAGCTCTAGTGGTGTGTCACCAGCTCTAGTGGACTGTCACCAGTGTTCTTGGTGTGTCACCAGCTCTAGTGGACTGTCACCAGTGTCTTGGTGTGTCACCAGCTCTAGTGGACTGTCACCAGCTCTAGTGGGCTGTCACCAGTGTTCTTGGTGTCACCAGCTCTAGTGGACTGTCACCAGTGTTCTTGGTGTGTCACCAGCTCTAGTGGACTGTCACCAGTGTTCTTGGTGTGTCACCAGCTCTAGTGGACTGTCACCAGTGTTCTTGGTGTGTCACCAGCTCTAGTGGACTGTCACCAGTGTTCTTGGTGTGTCACCAGCTCTAGTGGACTGTCACCAGTGTTCTTGGTGTGTCACCAGCTCTAGTGGACTGTCACCAGTGTTCTTGGTGTGTCACCAGCTCTAGTGGACTGTCACCAGCTCTAGTGGACTGTCACCAGTGTTCTTGGTGTGTCACCAGCTCTAGTGGACTGTCACCAGCTCTAGTGGACTGTCACCAGCTCTAGTGGACTGTCACCAGTGTTCTTGGTGTGTCACCAGCTCTAGTGGACTGTCACCAGCTCTAGTGGACTGTCACCAGTGTTCTTGGTGTGTCACCAGCTCTAGTGGACTGTCACCAGTGTTCTTGGTGTCACCAGCTCTAGTGGACTGTCACCAGCTCTAGTGGACTGTCACCAGTGTTCTTGGTGTGTCACCAGCTCTAGTGGACTGTCACCAGTGTTCTTGGTGTGTCACCAGCTCTAGTGGACTGTCACCAGTGTTCTTGGTGTGTCACCAGCTCTAGTGGACTGTCACCAGCTCTAGTGGGCTGTCACAGTGTTCTTGTTGTGTCACCAGCTCTAGTGGACTGTCACCAGTGGTCTTGGTGTGTCACCAGCTCTAGTGGACTGTCACCAGCTCTAGTGGACTGTCACCAGTGTTCTTGGTGTGTCACCAGCTCTAGTGGACTGTCACCAGTGTTCTTGGTGTGTCACCAGCTCTAGTGGACTGTCACCAGTGTTCTTGTGTGTCACCAGCTCTAGTGGACTGTCACCAGTGTTCTTGGTGTGTCACCAGCTCTAGTGGACTGTCACCAGCTCTAGTGGACTGTCACCAGTGTTCTTGGTGTGTCACCAGCTCTAGTGGACTGTCACCAGTGTTCTTGGTGTGTCACCAGCTCTAGTGGACTGTCACCAGTGTTCTTGGTGTGTCACCAGCTCTAGTGGACTGTCACCAGTGTTCTTGGTGTGTCACCAGCTCTAGTGGACTGTCACCAGTGTTCTTGGTGTGTCACCAGCTCTAGTGGACTGTCACCAGTGTCTTGTTGTGTCACCAGCTCTAGTGGACTGTCACCAGTGTTCTTGGTGTGTCACCAGCTCTAGTGGACTGTCACCAGTGTTCTTGGTGTGTCACCAGCTCTAGTGGACTGTCACCAGCTCTAGTGGACTGTCACCAGTGTTCTTGGTGTGTCACCAGCTCTAGTGGACTGTCACCAGCTCTAGTGGACTGTCACCAGTGTCTTGGTGTGTCACCAGCTCTAGTGGACTGTCACCAGTGTTCTTGGTGTGTCACCAGCTCTAGTGGACTGTCACCAGTGTTCTTGGTGTGTCACCAGCTCTAGTGGACTGTCACCAGTGTTCTTGGTGTGTCACCAGCTCTAGTGGGCTGTCACCAGTGTTCTTGGTGTGTCACCAGCTCTAGTGGACTGTCACCAGTGTTCTTGGTGTGTCACCAGCTCTAGTGGACTGTCACCAGTGTTCTTGGTGTGTCACCAGCTCTAGTGGACTGTCACCAGTGTTCTTGGTGTGTCACCAGCTCTAGTGGTCTGTCACCANNNAGTGTCACCACCTCTAGTGGTCTGTCACCTGTGTTCTTGGTGTGTCACCAGCTCTAGTGGACTGTCACCAGCTCAGTGAGACAGTCACCAGTGTTCTTGGAGTGTCACCAGTTCTCTAGTGGACTGTCACCAGTGTTTTGGTGTGTCACCAGCTCTAGTGTGCGGTCACTAGTGTTCTTGGTGTGTCACCAGCTCTAGTGGACTGTCGCCAGTGTTCTTGGAGTGTCACCAGCTCTAGTGGACTGTCACCAGTGTTCTTGGTGTGTCACCAGCTCTAGTGGACTGTCACCAGTGTTCTTGGGTGTCACCAGCTCTAGTGGACTGTCACCAGCTCTAGTGGCTGTCACCAGTGTTCTTGGAGTGTCACTAGCTCTAGTGGACTGTCACCAGCTCTAGTGGACTGTCACCAGTGTTCTTGGAGTGTCACCAGCTCTAGTGGACTGTCACCAGCTTTAGTGTCCTGTCACCAGTGTTCTTGGAGTGTCACCAGCTCTAGTGGACTGTCACCAGCTCTAGTGGGCTGTCACCAGTGTTATTGGTGTGTCACCAGCTCTAGTGGACTGTCACCAGTGTTCTTGGTGTGTCACCAGCTCTAGTGGACTGTCACCAGTGTTCTTGGTGTGTCACCAGCTCTAGTGGCTGTCACCAGTGTTCTTGGTGTGTCACCAGCTCTAGTGGGCTGTCACCAGTGTTCTTGGTGTGTCACCAGCTCTAGTGGACTGTCACCAGTGTTCTTGGTGTGTCACCAGCTCTAGTGGACTGTCACCAGTGTTCTTGGAGTGTCACCAGCTCTAGTGGGCTGTCACCAGTGTTCTTGGTGTGTCACCAGCTCTAGTGGACTGTCACCAGTGTTCTTGGTGTGTCACCAGCTCTAGTGGACTGTCAACAGTGTTCTTGGTGTGTCACCAGCTCTAGTGGTCTGTCACCAGTGTTCTTGGTGTGTCACCAGCTCTAGTGGACTGTCACCAGTGTTCTTGGTGTGTCACCAGTGTTCTTGGTGTGTCACCAGCTCTAGTGGACTGTCACCAGTGTTCTTGGAGTGTCACCAGCTCTAGTGGGCTGTCACCAGTGTTCTTGGTGTGTCACCAGCTCTAGAGGACTGTCACCAGTGTTCTTGGTGTGTCACCAGCTCTAGTGGACTGTCACCAGTGTTCTTGGTGTGTCACCAGCTCTAGTGGTCTGTCACCAGTGTTCTTGGTGTGTCACCAGCTCTAGTGGACTGTCACCAGTGTTCTTGGTGTGTCACAAGCTCTAGTGGACTGTCACCAGTGTTCTTGGTGTGTCACCAGCTCTAGTGGACTGTCACCAGGTCTTGGTGTGTGTCACCAGCTCTAGTGGACTGTCACCAGTGTTCTTGGTGTGTCACCAGCTCTAGTGGGCTGTCACCAGTGTTCTTGGTGTGTCACCAGCTCTAGTGGGCTGTCACCAGTGTTCTTGGTGTGTCACCAGCTCTAGTGGTCTGTCACCAGTGTTCTTGGTGTCACCAGCTCTAGTGGACTGTCACCAGTGTTCTTGGTGTGTCACCAGCTCTAGTGGACTGTCACCAGTGTCTTGGTGTGTCACCAGCTCTAGTGGACTGTCACCAGTGTTCTTGGTGTGTCACCAGCTCTAGTGGGCTGTCACCAGTGTTCTTGGTGTGTCACCAGCTCTAGTGGACTGTCACCAGTGTTCTTGGTGTGTCACCAGCTCTAGTGGACTGTCACCAGTGTTCTTGGTGTGTCACCAGCTCTAGTGGACTGTCACCAGTGTTCTTGGTGTGTCACCAGCTCTAGTGGACTGTCACCAGTGTTCTTGGTGTGTCACCAGCTCTAGTGGACTGTCACCAGTGTTCTTGGTGTGTCACCAGCTCTAGTGGACTGTCACCAGTGTTCTTGGTGTGTCACCAGCTCTAGTGGACTGTCACCAGTGTCTTGGTGTGTCACCAGCTCTAGTGGACTGTCACCAGTGTTCTTGGTGTGTCACCAGCTCTAGTGGACTGTCACCAGTGTTCTTGGTGTGTCACCAGCTCTAGTGGACTGTCACCAGTGTTCTTGGTGTGTCACCAGCTCTAGTGGACTGTCACCAGTGTTCTTGGTGTGTCACCAGCTCTAGTGGGCTGTCACCAGTGTTCTTGGTGTGTCACCAGCTCTAGGGGACTGTGCCAGTGTTCTGGTGTGTCACCAGCTCTAGTGGACTGTCACCAGTGTTCTTGGTGTCACCAGCTCTAGTGGACTGTCACCAGTGTCTTGNCAGTGTCTTGGTGTGTCACCAGCTCTAGTGGACTGTCCCAGTGTTCTTGGTGTGTCACCAGCTCTAGTGGACTGTCACCAGCTCTAGTGGACTGTCACCAGTGTTCTTGTGTGTCACCAGCTCTAGTGGACTGTCACCAGTGTTCTTGGTGTGTCACCAGCTCTAGTGGACTGTCACCAGCTCTAGTGGACTGTCACCAGCTCTAGTGGACTGTCACCAGTGTTCTTGGTGTGTCACCAGCTCTAGTGGACTGTCACCAGTGTTCTTGGTGTGTCACCAGCTCTAGTGGACTGTCACCAGTGTTCTTGGTGTGTCACCAGCTCTAGTGGACTGTCACCAGTGTCTTGGTGTGTCACCAGCTCTAGTGGACTGTCACCAGCTCTAGTGGGACTGTCACCAGTGTTCTTGGTGTGTCACCAGCTCTAGTGGACTGTCACCAGTGTTCTTGGTGTGTCACCAGCTCTAGTGGACTGTCACCAGTGTTCTTGGTGTGTCACCAGCTCTAGTGGACTGTCACCAGTGTCTTGTGTGTCACCAGCTCTAGTGGACTGTCACCAGTGTTCTTGGTGTGTCACCAGCTCTAGTGACTGTCACCAGCTCTAGTGGACTGTCACCAGCTCACCAGCTCTAGTGGACTGTCACCAGTGTTCTTGGTGTGTCACCAGCTCTAGGTGTCACCAGGAGTGACTGTCACCAGTGTTCTTGGTGTGTCACCAGCTCTAGTGGACTGTCACCAGTGTTCTTGGTGTGTCACCAGCTCTAGTGGACTGTCACCAGTGTTCTTGGTGTGTCACCAAGCTCTAGTGGACTGTCACCAGTGTTCTTGGTGTGTCACCAGCTCTAGTGGACTGTCACCAGTGTTCTTGGTGTGTCACCAGCTCTAGTGGACTGTCACCAGTGTTTCTTGGTGTGTCACCAGCTCTAGTGGACTGTCACCAGTGTTCTTGGTGTGTCACCAGCTCTAGTGGACTGTCACCAGTTCTTGTGTGTCACCAGCTCTAGTGGACTGTCACCAGCTCTAGTGGACTGTCACCAGCTCTAGTGGACTGTCACCAGCTCTAGTGGACTGTCACCAGCTCTAGTGGCTGTCACCAGCTCTAGTGGACTGTCACCAGTGTTCTTGGTGTGTCACCAGCTCTAGTGGACTGTCACCAGCTCTAGTGGACTGTCACCAGTGTTCTTGGTGTGTCACCAGCTCTAGTGGACTGTCACCAGCTCTAGTGGACTGTCACCAGTGTTCTTGGTGTGTCACCAGCTCTAGTGGACTGTCACCAGTGTTCTTGGTGTGTCACCAGCTCTAGTGGACTGTCACCAGTGTCTTGGTGTGTCACCAGCTCTAGTGGACTGTCACCAGTGTTCTTGGTGTGTCACCAGCTCTAGTGGACTGTCACCAGTGTTCTTGGTGTGTCACCAGCTCTAGTGGACTGTCACCAGTGTTCTTGGTGTGTCACCAGCTCTAGTGGACTGTCACCAGCTTAGTGGACTGTCACCAGCTCTAGTGTACTGTCACCAGCTCTAGTGGACTGTCACAGTGTTCTTGGTGTGTCACCAGCTCTAGTGGACTGTCACCAGTGTTCTTGGTGTGTCACCAGCTCTAGTGGACTGTCACCAGTGTTCTTGGTGTGTCACCAGCTCTAGTGGACTGTCACCAGTGTGTGGGTGTCACCAGCTCTAGTGGACTGTCACCAGCTCTAGTGGACTGTCACCAGTGTTCTTGGTGTGTCACCAGCTCTAGTGACTGTCACCAGCTCTAGTGGACTGTCACCAGCTCTAGTGGACTGTCACCAGCTCTAGTGGACTGTCACCAGTGTTCTTGGTGTGTCACCAGCTCTAGTGGACTGTCACCAGCTTCTAGTGGACTGTCACCAGTCTAGTGACTGTCACCAGCTCTAGTGGACTGTCACCAGTGTTCTTGGTGTGTCACCAGCTCTAGTGGACTGTCACCAGCTCTAGTGGACTGTCACCATGTTCTTGGTGTGTCACCAGCTCTAGTGGACTGTCACCAGTGTTCTTGGTGTGTCACCAGCTCTAGTGGACTGTCACCAGTGTTCTTGGTGTGTCACCAGCTCTAGTGGACTGTCACCAGCTCTAGTGGTTGTCACCAGTGTTCTTGGTGTGTCACCAGCTCTAGTCTGTCACCAGTGTTCTTGTGTGTCACCAGCTCTAGTGGACTGTCACCAGTGTTCTTGGTGTGTCACCAGCTCTAGTGGACTGTCACCAGTGTTCTTGGTGTGTCACCAGCTCTAGTGGACTGTCACCAGTGTTCTTGGTGTGTCACCAGCTCTAGTGGACTGTCACCAGTGTTCTTGGTGTGTCACCAGCTCTAGTGGACTGTCACCAGCTCTAGTGGCTGTCACCAGCTCTAGTGGACTGTCACCAGTGTTCTTGGTGTGTCACCAGCTCTAGTGGACTGTCACCAGTGTTCTTGGTGTGTCACCAGCTCTAGTGGACTGTCACCAGTGTTCTTGGTGTGTCACCAGCTCTAGTGGACTGTCACCAGTGTTCTTGGTGTGTCACCAGCTCTAGTGGGCTGTCACCAGTGTTCTTGGTGTGTCACCAGCTCTAGTGGACTGTCACCAGCTCTAGTGGACTGTCACCAGCTCTAGTGGACTGTCACCAGTGTTCTTGTGTGTCCCACCAGCTCTAGTGTCTGTCACCAGCTCTAGTGGACTGTCACCAGTGTTCTTGTGTGTCACCAGCTCTAGTGGACTGTCACCAGCTCTAGTGGACTGTCACCAGTGTTCTTGGTGTGTCACCAGCTCTAGTGGACTGTCACCAGTGGTCTTGGTGTGTCACCAGCTCTAGTGGGCTGTCACCAGCTCTAGTGGACTGTCACCAGCTCTAGTGGACTGTCACCAGTGTTCTTGGTGTGTCACCAGCTCTAGTGGACTGTCACCAGTGTTCTTGGTGTGTCACCAGCTCTAGTGGACTGTCACCAGTGTTCTTGGTGTGTCACCAGCTCTAGTGGACTGTCACCAGTGTTCTTGGTGTGTCACCAGCTCTAGTGGACTGTCACCAGCTCTAGTGGACTGTCACCAGTGTTCTTGGTGTGTCACCAGCTCTAGTGGACTGTCACCAGTGTTCTTGGTGTGTCACCAGCTCTAGTGGACTGTCACCAGCTCTAGTGGACTGTCACCAGTGTTCTTGGTGTGTCACCAGCTCTAGTGGACTGTCACCAGTGTTCTTGGTGTGTCACCAGCTCTAGTGGACTGTCACCAGTGTTCTTGGTGTGTCACCAGCTCTAGTGGACTGTCACCAGTGTCTTGGTGTGTCACCAGCTCTAGTGGACTGTCACCAGCTCTAGTGGACTGTCACCAGTGTTCTTGGTGTGTCACCAGCTCTAGTGGACTGTCACCAGTGTTCTTGGTGTGTCACCAGCTCTAGTGGACTGTCACCAGCTCTAGTGGACTGTCACCAGTGTTCTTGGTGTGTCACCAGCTCTAGTGGACTGTCACCAGCTCTAGTGGACTGTCACCAGCTCTAGTGACTGTCACCAGCTCTAGTGGACTGTCACCAGCTCTAGTGGACTGTCACCAGCTCTAGTGGACTGTCACCAGTGTTCTTGGTGTGTCACCAGCTCTAGTGGACTGTCACCAGCTCTAGTGTGTCACCAGCTCTAGTGGACTGTCACCAGTGTTCTTGGTGTGTCACCAGCTCTAGTGGACTGTCACCAGCTCTAGTGGACTGTCACCAGTGTTCTTGGTGTGTCACCAGCTCTAGTGGACTGTCACCAGTGTTCTTGGTGTGTCACCAGCTCTAGTGGACTGTCACCAGTGTTCTTGGTGTGTCACCAGCTCTAGTGGACTGTCACCAGTGTTCTTGGTGTGTCACCAGCTCTAGTGGACTGTCACCAGTGTTCTTGGTGTGTCACCAGCTCTAGTGGACTGTCACCAGTGTTCTTGGTGTGTCACCAGCTCTAGTGGACTGTCACCAGCTCTAGTGGACTGTCACCAGCTCTAGTGGACTGTCACCAGTGTTCTTGGTGTGTCACCAGCTCTAGTGGACTGTCACCAGTGTTCTTGGTGTGTCACCAGCTCTAGTGGACTGTCACCAGTGTTCTTGGTGTGTCACCAGCTCTAGTGGACTGTCACCAGTGTTCTTGGTGTGTCACCAGCTCTAGTGGACTGTCACCAGTGTTCTTGGTGTGTCACCAGCTCTAGTGGACTGTCACCAGCTCTAGTGGACTGTCACCAGCTCTAGTGGACTGTCACCAGCTCTAGTGGACTGTCACCAGCTCTAGTGGACTGTCACCAGTGTTCTTGGTGTGTCACCAGCTCTAGTGGACTGTCACCAGCTCTAGTGGACTGTCACCAGTGTTCTTGGTGTGTCACCAGCTCTAGTGGACTGTCACCAGCTCTAGTGGACTGTCACCAGTGTTCTTGGTGTGTCACCAGCTCTAGTGGACTGTCACCAGCTCTAGTGGACTGTCACCAGTGTTCTTGGTGTGTCACCAGCTCTAGTGGACTGTCACCAGCTCTAGTGGACTGTCACCAGTGTTCTTGGTGTGTCACCAGCTCTAGTGGACTGTCACCAGTGTTCTTGGTGTGTCACCAGCTCTAGTGGACTGTCACCAGTGTTCTTGGTGTGTCACCAGCTCTAGTGGACTGTCACCAGTGTTCTTGGTGTGTCACCAGCTCTAGTGGACTGTCACCAGCTCTAGTGGACTGTCACCAGTGTTCTTGGTGTGTCACCAGCTCTAGTGGACTGTCACCAGTGTTCTTGGTGTGTCACCAGCTCTAGTGGACTGTCACCAGCTCTAGTGGACTGTCACCAGTGTTCTTGGTGTGTCACCAGCTCTAGTGGACTGTCACCAGTGTTCTTGGTGTGTCACCAGCTCTAGTGGACTGTCACCAGTGTTCTTGGTGTGTCACCAGCTCTAGTGGACTGTCACCAGTGTTCTTGGTGTGTCACCAGCTCTAGTGGACTGTCACCAGCTCTAGTGGACTGTCACCAGTGTTCTTGGTGTGTCACCAGCTCTAGTGGACTGTCACCAGTGTTCTTGGTGTGTCACCAGCTCTAGTGGACTGTCACCAGCTCTAGTGGACTGTCACCAGTGTTCTTGGTGTGTCACCAGCTCTAGTGGACTGTCACCAGCTCTAGTGGACTGTCACCAGCTCTAGTGGACTGTCACCAGCTCTAGTGGACTGTCACCAGCTCTAGTGGACTGTCACCAGCTCTAGTGGACTGTCACCAGTGTTCTTGGTGTGTCACCAGCTCTAGTGGACTGTCACCAGCTCTAGTGGACTGTCACCAGCTCTAGTGGACTGTCACCAGTGTTCTTGGTGTGTCACCAGCTCTAGTGGACTGTCACCAGCTCTAGTGGACTGTCACCAGTGTTCTTGGTGTGTCACCAGCTCTAGTGGACTGTCACCAGTGTTCTTGGTGTGTCACCAGCTCTAGTGGACTGTCACCAGTGTTCTTGGTGTGTCACCAGCTCTAGTGGACTGTCACCAGTGTTCTTGGTGTGTCACCAGCTCTAGTGGACTGTCACCAGTGTTCTTGGTGTGTCACCAGCTCTAGTGGACTGTCACCAGTGTTCTTGGTGTGTCACCAGCTCTAGTGGACTGTCACCAGCTCTAGTGGACTGTCACCAGCTCTAGTGGACTGTCACCAGTGTTCTTGGTGTGTCACCAGCTCTAGTGGACTGTCACCAGTGTTCTTGGTGTGTCACCAGCTCTAGTGGACTGTCACCAGTGTTCTTGGTGTGTCACCAGCTCTAGTGGACTGTCACCAGTGTTCTTGGTGTGTCACCAGCTCTAGTGGACTGTCACCAGTGTTCTTGGTGTGTCACCAGCTCTAGTGGACTGTCACCAGCTCTAGTGTGTCACCAGCTCTAGTGGACTGTCACCAGCTCTAGGGACTGTCACCAGCTCTAGTGGACTGTCACCAGTGTTCTTGGTGTGTCACCAGCTCTAGTGGACTGTCACCAGCTCTAGTGGACTGTCACCAGTGTTCTTGGGTGTCACCAGCTCTAGTGGACTGTCACCAG
>WNGS01009763.1:17227-30357 GCA_020271785.1 Procambarus virginalis | reverse complement strand
TTTTCGAAAATCAGGTACTTTAACAGAATTTTCTTCTTTAGATCTATTCCATTCAATGCTAAATCTGATTTCTTTTGATCACTGTTCCCTAGCTCATTCCCTATTTCGATGTCCTTAATTTGTGTTTCCCTGTTAGTTACACTAAATCTAAAATATTATTTCCCTGCGTTGGTTCCTTAATGTGTTGCGTAAGAAAGCAATCGTCAATTAATTCTAGAAATCTTCTGCTTCATTATTCCCTGTTTTGTTCAACCAGTATATTCCATTAAAATTAAAGCCACCCATGACATAAATACTGTTTAGATCTAGATGCTCTAGATATTTCATCCCATAATGCTTTGCTTCCATTCTGTCTAAATTTGGTGGAATATATATAACTCCTATTATAATTTGTTTGCTTTTTTCGTTTAATTCTATCCAAATAGTTTCTGTGTGTGGCTCAGATTTGATTCCTCTTTGAGATTACATTTCAAATTGTCCTTAACATATGGCTTCTCCACCTCCTCGTCTAATATATCTATCTGTGTGAAATAGTTTAAATCCATTTATTTGATATTCAGCTAATAGTTCTCTATTTTCTACGTTCATCCACGTTTCGGTAAGCGCGATAATATCTATTTTTTTCTGTGCAGACAAGGGCATTTAATTCGTTTATTTTATTTCTTAGGCTTCTACTGTTAGTGTACTATACCCTAAGTGAATTTTTTTTTGAGGCCCTTCAATTTCCCTGATCATTTTGCCAATTCCTTTCTCCCCCAAACACATACTTTTATTATCTTTTTCCTCCAAATCAATTCCCGTACCACTATCTACTAACAGTTTAAACCCAAACAAACACCTCTAACCACTGGTTCCAACAAGTTCGCAACAACAACAAGCTTCCACGACTCTGGCACTCTGCCTGACTCTAATGATTAGTTAAATATGATAGACAACGGATCGCAAAGCTCCTCTTTGCATTCTTTAAGCACCTTGGCAAACACTTCCTACGGCCCTGGGGATTTGTTTGGTTTGAGTTTTACTATTTGTTTAATAATATCATCCCTGGTAACTGTTAGACTAGTCAACCTGTCCTCGTCCCCAACCACATAGACTTGCTCGGCTGATGGCAAAGAGTTAAGTTCTTCTTTAGTAAACAAAGAGATAAAATATTAATAAAAATACAACTCATCTCTTCGTCATTATCCGTTATTTGACCTGTCTCGGTTTTTAATGGACCTATGCTTTCCCTAACCTTTGTTCGATATAACTGAAAAAAACCTTTAGGATTTGCCTTTGCTTGGCCTGCTATACGAACTTCATAGTTTCTATTTGCTCTCCTTATCTCTTTTTTAACATTTCTATCCAGTTGTGCGAATTCTTGTTCTAAACTGACTTCCCCATTCTTAATCATTTTGTACCAAGCTCTCTTTCTACCTATAAGGTTTTTCAGATACTTTGTTATCAATTTCGGGTCATTTGTATATGATCTATTTAATTTGTAAGGTATACTACTTTACTGCGCTTTGCTTTGAATATTTGTAAATAAGTTATATTTTGAATCCAAATCGACATCTTCCTCTACATCACACATCACTTGGTTCACGTCTTGCTCCAAGACCGACCCTCCCCCATCAATAATCCAAGACTTTCCAATCTATTTGGCCCCAAAACTTTCTTAGGATATTAAAATTAGCTTTACGAAAGTCTGGCACTTTAACAGAATTTTCTCCTGCAGTTCTATTCCACTCTATGCTAAATCTGACTTCTTTGTGATCACTGTTCCCTAGTTCACCCCCAATTTCGATGTCATTAATCTGTGTTTCCCTGTTAGTTAACACTAAATCAAAAATATTATTTACTTGCGTTGGATCCTTAATGTGTTGCGTAAGAAAGCAATCACCAATTAATTCTATAAAATCTTCTGTTTCATTATTACCTGTTCTGTTAATCCAGTTTATGTCACTAAAATTAAAGTCACTAATGACACAAATACTTTTAGATCTAGATGCTCTAGAAAATTTATCCCTTATATGCTTTGCTTCCATTCTGTCAAAATTTGGTGGCCTTATTAAATTATAAAATGATAAGATTATTTGTTTTTTCGTTTAATTCTATCCAAATAGTTTCTGTGTGTGGCTCAGTTTTGATTTCCTCTTTGAGACTACATTTCATATTGTCTCTAACATATATGGCTACTCCACCTCCTCGTCTAATATATCTATCTGTGTGAAATAGTTTAAATCCATTTATTTGATATTCAGCTAATAGTTCTCTACTTGCTACATTCATCCACGTTTCGGTAAGTGCAATAATATCTATTCTTTCTGTGCAGACAAGAGCATTTAATTCGTTTATTTTGTTTCTTAGACTTCTACTGTTAATGTAATATACCCTAAGTGAATTGATATTTTGAGGCCCTTCTCTTTCCCTGATCAATTTGCCAATTCCTTTCTCCCACAAATATATACTTTTATTACCTCCCTCCTTATCAATATCCATACCACTATCTACTAATAGTTTAAACCCAATCAAACGCCACCAACCACTGGTTTCAACGAGTTCGCAACAACAACAACCCCAGCCCTCTATAGATGCACCCATCCCGAGTATACATTTCATTTCTTCCATAGACGTGTTTCCAGTTGTCTATGAAAGATATAGCACTTGATTTGCAGCATTTTTCCAGCCGGCAATTGACACCAAGTGCCCTCGACATCCACTCATTCGCAACGCTCTTTCTTGGAAGAATGCCAAATATGATCGGGATTCTTCCCTTGCTTCTAATTAATTATATGGCTGTTCTATACCTCTGAATCAGTTCCTCACTCCTAACTCGTCCAACATCATTTCCCCCTGCAAATACCATCTAGCTCGTATCTTGTAACTTTATCATCATTACCTAGGGGAGCCGGTCGGCCGAGCGGACAGCACGCGGGACTTGTGATCCTGTGTTCCTGGGTTCGATCCCAGGCGCCGGCGAGAAACAATGGGCAGAATTTCTTTCACCCTATGCCCCTGTTACCTAACAGTAAAATAGGTACCTGGGTGTTAGTCAGCTGTCACGGGCTGCTTCCTAGGGGTGGAGGCCTGGTCGAGGACCGGGCCGCGGGGACACTAAAAAAAAAAAACGAAATCATCTCAAGATAACCTAGCCTCAGAACTTTACATTTATCTGCATTAAACTGCATCTGCCAATGGTTTGACAATTTAAAAACCCTATTTAGATCAACACTAAGTGATAGGGAATCTTCATCCTTGTTAATTTCCCTACCGATTTTTGTATCATCGGCAATTTGCAAATGTTGCTACTCAACGTGAATTTAAATCATTTATATATATATATTATAATCAACAGAGGGCCCAATGCAGAACCTTGAGGCACTCCACTTACAACATTTTCCCACTCTGACTAAACCCCATAAATACTAACTCTCTGTTTCCTTTGGTATAGCTATGCCTTAATCCACCTTAACATAGCACCCCCCCCCCAATGCCATAAACCTCTATCTTTTTAATCAGTCTTTCATGTGGCAATGTATGCCACATGAAAGCTTTGCTACAGTCAAGGTACACAACATCGAAAACATTCCCACTATCAACTGCCTCAACTATTTTGGAATTAAAAGATAGCTACACATGAACGTCCATTTGTAAAAAAATGTTTTGACTCGTTTATTAATTTATGTTTTTCAAGATGAAAACGAATGGTATTTGCAATTATCGATTCAAGTAACTTTCCCACAATAGACGTTAGGCTAATTGTCCAATAGTTTGATGCAAGTGATCAATCTTCTTTCTTAAAAATTGGTACCACATTGGCAACCTTCCCAGACTCTGGCACGCTGCCTGACTCTAATGATTTATTAAATATGGTAGACAATGGATCGCAAAGCTCCTCTTTGCATTCTTTAAGCACCCTGGCAAACTCTTCATCCGGCCCTGGGGATTTGTTTAATTTGAGTTTTACTATTTGTTTAATAATATCTTCCCAGGTAACTGTTAGACTAGTCAACCTGTCCTTGTCCCCCACCCAAATAGACTTGTTCGGCTGAAGGCATAGAATTAAGTTGACCAGACCACACACTTGAAGGGGAAGGGACGACGACGTTTCGGTCCGTCCTGGACCATTCTCAAGTCGATTCTCTCATCGACTTGAGAATGGTCCAGGACGGACCGAAACAACGTCGTCCCTTCACCTTCTAGTGTGTGGTCTGGTCAACATACTTTAGCCACGTTATTGTGACTCATCGCCTGCATAGAATTAAGTTCTTCTTTAGTAAATACAGAGATAAAATATTTATTATAAATACTACTCATCTCTTCGTCATTATCCGTTAACTGACCTGTCTCGGTTTTTAATGGACCTCTCCTTTCCCTATACAATATATACAATATAATACAATACACTATAATGTACAACATACTGCAAGACAATGTTATAATATAACATAATACGTTTGCAAATAAAAAGTCAATATACAATGTATATCACAACTGAGGTGAGATGTATATAATATTCTGCATATGTAATTATCAGTGAGAATCAGGTAATTGCCTGATTCATAACATCCCTGCTTCTCCCAGAAGAAAAATAAAATTATTTGAAGATTGATTGTATTTTTTTACTAAAAACAAGTACAGTAGTTAGTACTCAACCACTACGGATGAATGCACAAAAAAACAAAAGAAACCACTACAATATGTGACAATACTCCTAAATTAGGGCATATCAGTTTGGAATCATCTGTATAAAGCATCTACAATCACATTATGTCTACCAGGAATATGTTTAATCACTAAATCAGTTCCTCACTAACTCGTCCAACATCATTTCCTGCAAATACCATAAAATTATTTGAATTTTTTGTATTGTATATTTTTTTTACTAAAAACAAGTACAATAGTTAGTACTCAACCACTACCGATGAATGCACAAAAAAGTAAAACAAAAGAAAACCGCTACAATATGTGACAATACTCCTAAATTAGGGCATATCAGTTTGGAATCATCTGTATAAAGCATCTACAATCACATTATGTCTACCAGGAATATGTTTAATCACTAAATTGAATTCCTGCAGGATTAAAGACCATCTTAGGATTCTTCGGTTTTTACACTTCAACTGGTTAACAAAATTAAACGATTATGATCTGTAAACACTACTACTGTATTACCTGAAGGTAAGTTTCATTTTTTTTACAAACAAAAGCTTAATTTCTTTTAAGGCAAAGTGATGCCTTCTCCACAACAGAAAAATTATTCTGATCTTTATCAAATTTGCGTAACAAATAATACTCTGGTTGCTCTACACTCTCAGATTCTACTTGAAAAAGAACTGCGCCAGCTCCTAAATCAGAAGTGTCAATATGCATAATGAATGGTTTATCATGATGAGAACTGGCTAACACAGGTGGAGTTGAAAGAATTCCCTTCAAATTCTGAAAAATAGTCCATTTGAATTTCACATTTTTGCATAAAAGATTTATTAAAGGTTATCTTGAGGTGCACTTCACTTTAGGTTATCTTGAGGTGGTTATCTTAAGGTGCAGCGACTATTGATTTTTTTTAAATAAAGACGATAATAAGCACACATTCCAATGAATCTCTGAATCTTTTCTTACTGGTCAATACTAGGCCACTATTGTTTGAATCTTATCTTGCAAAGAGAATATTTTTCCTTGCTCGACCTCATGACCCAAATACATTATAGGTCCCTTAGCCCAGCTACAGTTACTCACATTAATAGATAAATTTGAATTTTGTAACACTTCAAACAATTTCTGTAAACCTGAAATATGATCGTCCTAAAAATTAGTATAAATTACAATGTTATATAAATATGCTCTGCAATTTGGATCATCTTTTAGCAAGGTATTCATTAACTTCTGAAAAGTAGAAGGATTTTTAAACCAAATGACATAACATTAAACTCATAAGCTCCATCAGAGGTTATTAAATCTCTTACTTCGCTAGCTCTTTCAGTTAATAGTATCTGATGATATTTCTTTGAAAGAACTAGCAAACAAGGAGAACTCCAAGAACTTTGGCTTGGACAAATAAATCTGATGCAGTAGAAAATCCACTTCCTGTTGGATGATACGTTTCTTCTCTAAAGTCACTCGATTAGGATGCAGTCGGATTGGAGTAGAATCGAGCAGTTGGACATCATTGTCAAAGAGATGAGTTTGAGTAGATACTTCCTCAAACAGGCTGGAATACGTCCCTAACAGGGACGTATTCCTGGACATCATGCTGCTCATCCTACAAATAACATAGCATCTCTTCTCTGGAACTGGAATTGAAACAAGGAGAATTAACATTTTCCCTACTCACTAGATTCTTCCTTAGGTGTTAACTCCTCATGATGAAAAAAATCCACAGTAAAAAAATCCGTTTTGGTAAGTGCAATAATATCAATTTTTTTCTGTGCATACAGGAGCATTTAAAGCATTTATTATATTTTCTAGACTCCTACTATTCATGTAATATACCTTAAGTGTATTATTATTTTGAGGCCCTTCTCATTTCCTGTTCATTTTGCCATTTTTTCCCCATTTAATACATAATTTTATTACCTCCTTTCTGCATTTCAGTTCCCATTCCATTATATATTAACAGTTTAAACCCAAAAAAAAGCAGTTCAACCAAAGTAAATGCACCCCATCCCGAGCATACATGTCATTTCTTCCATAGAAGTGTTCCCAGTTATCAATGAATGATATTGGATTTGATTTACAATATTTGTCCAGTCGGCAAATGAAACCAAGTGAAACTCCCCTTCTTGGAAGAATGCCGCATATGATCAGGATTCCCTTGCTCCTAACTAATTCTACGGCTGTCTTAAATCTCTATCAGATCCTCACTTCTAACTCGTCCTTCATCAATTCCACCTGATACAAATAATGTGTTTGTTCCAATTTCCAGCAATAATATCATTCAATGTTGTTAAAAATATCACGAATTCCTGCTCCCGAATAGCAAACCCTTAATCTATTCCCCCTATCTCTAGTCTAATCATCCAGTAGATTTGTGTTTTAGAATAATCAATTCTGCCTATAAAACCTCACAGACGCTGTCATGTTGAATCGGCCCTGATACCCAAAACGATCCTTAGTCCAGACTTTGGTGCTGTATTTCTATTGTATTTCTTTCTTTAGAAATGTCATCCTTAGCTTTGTCCTGTCTCTTTTTACTGCAATATTTTATCTTCTTACAGTTTTCGAGCCTTTTTAAACTAATTCATTCCCTTTCCTCTACCTGATACTTTTTATTTTTACAGTTTTTATTATCCTTTCCTTTCTATTAAAAAGTTTGCTAAAGTTAAAAGGATTAAAAAGTCAAGGTTCATAACGTTACAAACCTTTTCACTTTCATCGGCCATTTTAGGCTGGAATAAAATTATAAAAATATTGTGAAACATGAGCAACGCTTTGTACAACCATGTTGTGAATCATCAATGTATAGCTCTGTAGGACCATGTTGTGAATCATCAATATACAGCTTTGTAGGACCATGTTGTGAATCATCAATGTACAGTTTTGTAGGACCATGTTGTGAATCATCAATGTATAGCTTCGTAGGACCATGTTGTGAATCATCAATGTATAGCTTCGTAGGACAATGTTGCGAATCATCACTGTATAGGCTTTGCGATTGTTGACTCAAGAAATTTAACCACAATGACTAAACTGTTGTCATTACTGTGTCGCCTTCTACCACTTATATGGCTTCTGAATCAATTCCCCATCATATTTTTTTTATGGTAAACAATATCATAAGCAATATCAATGTCTTTATTTATGATAGACAAGTCCCAAGGCCTTCTTTACCCACTCCACTTACAATATAGTAATACACTATGACTTAACTCAGTTTACTCTTTATTAATAATAATACTTTTATTATATAGCTATAAGCATTATTATAAACAGGTTAAAACAATTTTACAATTCATTATAAGATAACTCAGGTGTAGGAATGTCTTTCTGGACCTTTATACTTGAGTAGAAGCTTGGAGGAAGACGCGGCAGGGCACCGTTTTGGAGCAGGACTCAGAGGCACCGTCTGGAACATGGCTGAGAGGACACCATCCGAGTAGAGCAGAGAGGGCACAAACCGGGCAGGGCTGAGAGGGCACAAGCCGGGCAGGGCTGAGGGGGCATCATCCGGGCAGGGCTGAGAGGCACCATCCGGAGCAGGGCTGAGGGACACCGTCCGGATCAGGGCTGAGGGGCACCGTCCAGAGCATGGCTCTTCACCGGGGAGGTTAATATTGAAGTCGTCTGTAAGTACTAAGTTTAGCTGATGAAGAATGTCGTCAAGGGCAGCTGGCTCTCCCTTACGTGGCAATGCCATTTCAATCACACTTCTTACAGACGCGCGTTTCGTCTTCATTTGTTCAAAGATGTATAAGACCATTCTCCCCAGCTTCTTCACATCCACATCCAGGTTCAAGTCTTTCTTTATCATCTGTGTATCACCCACATCCGCCAGGGTCTTTGGGCTCAAAGTCGACTTTCCGAAGTCAATCAGGAATACTTGAGGTGGCTTACAGAAGTCAGGAGAAAGGGTGACCATGACATTAGAGGTGTGAAGGTCACCATGTATAACTCCCCTCTGGTGGACCTCGCGCAGGCGCTGACCAACCTTCAAGACAATATAGACCAGGTACCAGTCCGGTAGGCTATTCAGTCCGGTAGGACTCCAGAGGACTTCTGAGAGCCCCGGGAAGACATCACAATGGCTTTTGGGTCGTAGCACACTCCCAGGATCTTAGGAGCTCCTCCAGCACCGTCTAATCTTTTCAAGACAAACAGCTCTGTTTCGAAGGTCTTCGAGAAGGACCTCATCATCTTCAAGATGGCATGTCCGCCGCACCAGGGAACACGACCCACAATCCCATCGGCGCCCGTTCCGATGTATTCCATCTGGGACGTCAGTTGATCAAGGCGAGCAGAGTTCAGTGAAACGCAAGACATCATGTTGATCGCTGTAATATACTCACAAGTTGTCTTATAAAGACTAGTGTATAACGGAAGTATGAGCACCAGGATCAACCGCAGGAGGCCGCTGCTCTGCACAAGACTGTGTGCGCAGAAGATGAGGCAAAATAACGTGGCTGAATATGATAGTCACACCGCACATTGGATGATATATGTTGTTGTTTTAGATTCAGCTACTCAGAACAGTAAGTTCCTGGACATATATATGAGTCAGGTGAGGTGAGAGGAGTAGGCAAGAGAAAACAGATAAGAGGAAGATGAAAAGTAATAATAAGATAAAAGGCAATAATAGGATGAAAGGCAATAATAAAAATCCTCGTCACGGCCCTTGTGGATTTGTTCATTTGATGCATCACGTTAGTGTGATCTCTGTGTGTAGTAATAAAAAGATAAGAATGGGGATGGTGAGAATAAGAGGAAAAATAAGAGTAAGAGGAAAGGTAAAAATAAGTGGCAGGAAAGAGGAAAGATAAAAAATAAATGAAAGGGGGTTGATGCTGTTGCCAACTCGTTGGAACCTGTGGTTGGAGTGGTTTGTTTGGATTTAAACTTTTAGTAAATAGTGGCATGGGAATTGATATAAAGAAAGGCGGCAATAAAAGTATGTGTTAGTGGGGGGAACAAAATGGCAAAATTAACAAAAAATAAGGGGCCCCAAAATAACAATACACTTAAGGTATATTACAAGAACAGAATACAAAATAATACAATACGTTTACAAAATAAACGAATTAAATGCTCTTATCTGCATAGAAAAAAATAGATATTATTGCACTTGCCGAAACATGGATGAATGTAGAAAACAGAGAACTATTAGCTGAATATTAAATAAGAATATAAGAACATAAGAATAGAGGTAACTGCAGAAGGCCAATTGCCCATGCCAGGCAGCTCCTATTCATAATCACCCAATCCCACTCATATACATGTCCAACCCACTTTTGAAATAATCAAGGGACTCCACCTTCACCACGTAACGTGGTTTTTGGTTCCACAAATCAACTGTTGTTACCGAACCAGTATTTACCCAGGTCTTTCGTAAATCTAAACTTATATAATTTATACCCTTTGTTTCGTGTTCTAACTCGTGTTGATACTTGTAATACCCTATTAATATCCCATTTGTTATGTCCATCCATCCACTTGTACCAGGGAACCACCCTTAACTCTGCGCTTTCCAAAGAATGCAATTTAAGTTTTGTCAATCTTTCTTTATATAACAGGTTTCTAATTTAAGGGTTTAACTTTGTCATCCTATGCTGGGCGCGTTCTAGTAAATTTATATCCATTCTATATCATGGAATGTGTAATGGTTTATATTATGTTTGAATGGTTTTATTTGCGTTTGGGTTTTAAACTATTAGTAGATAGTGGTATGGGAACTGATATGGAAAAAAGAGGTAATAAAAGTATGTGTTTGTGGGAGAAACAAATTGGCAAAATGATCAAGGAACGAAAAGGGCCTCAAAATAACAATACACTTAGGGTATATTACATAAGAATAAAGTTAACTGCAGAAGGCCTGTTGGCCCTTACGAGGCAGCTCCTATTTATAACCACCCAATCCCATTCATATACATGTCTAACCCACGTTTGAAACAATCGAGGGACCCCACCTCCACCACGTTACTCGGTAATTGGTTCTACAACTCAGCAATCCTGTTACCGAACGAGTATTTACCCAAGTCTTTCCTAAATCTAAACTTATCCAATTTATACCCATTGTTTCGTATTCTGTCTTGTGTTGATACTTTTAATACCCTGTTAATATCCTCTTTGTTATGTCCATTCGTCCACTTGTAAACCTCTATCATATCACCACTAACTCTTCGCCTTTCTAGTGAATGCAAATTAAGCTTTGTTAATCTTCCTTCAATGAAAGATCTCTAATTTGGGGAATTAACTTTGCCATCCTACGCTGGACACGTTGTTGCTGTTATAGATTTAGTACATAACATAAGAACATAAGAACATAAGAACAAAGGCAGCTGCAGAAGGCCTATTGGCCCATACGAGGCAGCTCCTATTTATAACCACCCAATCCCACTCATATACATGTCCAACCCATGCTTGAAACAATCGAGGGACCCCACCTCCACAATGTTACGCGGCAATTGGTTCCACAAATCAACAACCCTGTTACTGAACCAGTATTTACCCAAGTCTTTCCTAAATCTAAACTTATCCAATTTATACCCATTGTTTCGCGTTCTGTCCTGTGTTGATACTTTCAATACCCTATTAATATCCCCTTTGTTATGTCCATTCATCCACTTGTAAACCTCTATCATGTCACCCCTAACTCTTCGCCTTTCCAGTGAATGCAAATTAAGCTTTGTTAATCTTTCTTCATATGAAAGATTTCTAATTTGGGGAATTAACTTAGTCATCCTACGCTGGACACGTTCAAGTGAATTTATATCCATTCTATAATATGGCGACCAAAACTGAACTGCATAATCTAAATGGGGCCTAACCAGAGCAAGATATAGCTTGAGAACCACACCAGGTGTCTTGTTACTTACGCTGCGATTAATAAATCCGAGTGTCCTATTTGCCTTATTACGAACATTTATGCATTGATCCTTTTGTTTTAAATTCTTACTAATTATAACTCCCAGATCCCTTTCGCAATCCGACTTCGCAATCTCAACACCATCTAGCTCGTATCTTGTAACTCTATCATCATTACCTAGCTTCAGAACTTTACATTTATCAGCATTAAACTGCATCTGCCAGTCCTTTGACCATTTCAAAACCCTATCTAGATCAACTTGAAGTGATAGTGAGTCCTCCTCCGAATTAATTTCCCTACCGATTTTCGTATCATCGGCAAATTTGCAAATGTTGCTACTCAAACCTGAATCTAAATCATTTATATATATATAAACAACAGAGGTCCCAAGACAGAGCCTTGAGGCACTCCACTTACAACATTTTCCCACTCTGACTTGACTCCATTTATACTAACTCTCTGTTTCCTTTGGTATAGCCATGCCCTAATCCAGCTTAATATAGCACCCCCAATACCATGAGCCTCTATCTTTTTAATCAGTCTTTCATGTGGCACTGTATCGAAAGCTTTGCTAAAGTCAAGGTACACAACATCACAATCCTTACCACTATCAACTGCCTCAACTATGCTAGAATAAAAGATAACAAATTTGTTAAACATGAACGGCCATTTATAAAACCATGTTGCGACTCAATTATTAATTTATGTTTTTCAAGATGAAGACGAATTTTATTTGCTATTATAGATTCGAGTAACTTTCCCACAATAGACGTTAGGCTAATTGGTCGATAGTTAGACGCAAGTGATCTATCTCCTTTCTTAAAAACTGGTATCACATTAGCAACTTTCCAAAACTCTGGCACTGTGCCTGACTCTATTGATTTATTAAATATGATTGACAGTGGGTCACAAAGCTCCTCTTTGCATTCTTTCAGCACTCTGGCAAACACTTCATCCGGCCCTGGGGATTTGTTTGGTTTGAGTTTTACTATTTGTTTAAGAACATCCTCCCTGGTAACTGCTAAACTCGTCAACCTGTCCTCGTCCCACGAGGACCCCCCTAATATCAAAATATTAGTAAATTCGAACATTTTTACCTAAATCACTCTACATGATAAACGTGAAAAAGTCACTATAACCAAATTCGACGATTTTGCATCAAATCAAAGAGCGGTTGCATATTATTTTTGATAATTAAAAGGCATATGAAAACGTTTGTTTCCAATTCAAATTTAAAATCAATGTTTTCTTTAGAATTACCTAAAATATTCCATAACTTCCGTTTTATTACCGAAGAAGAAGTACTCGTAAACTGCTTTAAATCCAACTAAAACGAAGAATATGCAATAAAACAGAATTCACTTCCTAAACTCACTATTTTAACTAGGTACAAATAGCCGATTGAAAATCTTGTATTTAAGGTTAATTTGTAATTCATTTTACAAGTTTGCATCATATATATCGTAAATTATTGAATTAATGGCATAACCGAAAATGATTGAAACGCGGTAAACGTCCGATATTACTTAAATCGTTGATATTTGGAGGAATCTTATAAGGAGCAACGATCAAAAACCTCAAAGTATTGCTATTTTCGATAAATTTTATGTACAAAGTAATTTTATATACA
>WNGS01009760.1:99332-105174 GCA_020271785.1 Procambarus virginalis | reverse complement strand
GGGAGGGGCCGACGCCCAACAACATGTACGGCGAGGGGGAGGAAAAACCCCACTCCGCGTAACCACAAGCCCCGCCTAGAGGGGAGAAAAACTCCCCGCGGGGTCCTACAAGGCCAAGGACCCCCCAAGTCAGCCCCCTCTCCAGCCCCGGGGCCGAGCTGTCCCCCCAAAGCCCCGTCGTACCAGAAAACCGGGGCAGCCGCAAAAATACTAAGGAAGGGAGCCCACTGCAGACTCTTACAACACGGCTGGAGGAATAGCTCAAATGCCCCCGTCACTAACCCGGAAGGGGAATTGCCCGAGACGCAAGCCTCAAAAACCATCGAACCCTCCCCAAACCCACAGACGGTAAGGAACCGGATGTAGGCAGAAGGAGGGATCCAGGGGAAAGACAAGGGGGCGTGGAAGGAACCGAAGCAACCAACACCCCAAGTCCCAACACGAACCAAAACGGGGCAGCCCCGGGGCTCCCGAGGAGCAAACAAACGAGAGTGTTGCCACCACTAAGGCTCAAGTGCAACGCCCCTGCTGCCCGCACCCGCTTAGTCAGCACAACTGGGTAACCGAGCCACAACGAGCAACTAAACTCGCAGGACTCCGGGTCAAAGGTGTCACCGACCCCACAGGCAGCAGACAGAGCCAAAACAGAGAGTCACCCCGAGACAAGGGGTGAGAGCAACCCTCAAACTCGCTGGAAGCGAGGGGGGACTCCAGAATCACATCCATCGGACCCGCGCGCCCTCAGGGGTTTCCCAGGGTCCCAAGCGTTTACTATAAGAGGACTCACGCTCAGGTAATCCCAGGCAGGGTACTGCTAACCGGCACCCAAAGCTACCAAACAACTTTCTAAGAGCTGAACCCCCGGAACGTGTACACTCATGGGACTTAGCAGGGGAAACCGCCAGAATAATACTCAGAACACAAGGGACACAAGGGGCAAGAACGAAGGCAGACCCCCCACCAGGTAGATAAACAAAATAAAATGAAAACCCTGCAAGAGGACAGCATACACAAGCAGAACAGAGCCAGCCGCCATGATTGGTGAAAACAAGCTGTACAGTACCCTGCGCCCCACTAATGCAAAGCTGCCCCTTACCCTAAGGCGAACAAAGGAGGCAGAACACCCGAGCACACAAAGAGCGGCCGAAAACCAAGCAGTAAACTGCCTAGCAGGGGCAGAACCCAAGGAACTTGTGGAAGGTGGCCCCAAGCCCCAAGGGCAGTACTTACAGGGCACCTAGGGAAGGGAACCCTAGGCGCATGCAGCCTGAGTACTGGAGACTCATTCCCGGCTCACGCACCACCTAGAAGACAGACACCACACTCTAGGTACAGTGCTCAAACAACTATTGGAGCCGGAGCACACAACCGGTGCCTACAGCATCAGCCGAAGAACTGATGGGCGGATAGCCGGCGTGGGAGGTCTGGGGCTCCCCCTTCCCCCTCCTGGGGAGGGGGGAGCTGCACAGACAGCGGCGCGGTAACGTGTGACGTCATACTAGTTTGCTTGTTTTCTGTCGAGTTCTATCCACTAGTTCGGCTTTTGGTAGCAATTTTAACCAGAATAGGGGTTTGTTTTGGAATGCTTACCTTTCTGGATGCTTGACCCAGTCGATGGCAAACACAGAATGCTTCCAACCACACGGGGGTTTCTATAGGCCATTGCTCCCCTTGCCTCTCTGAGGGGACCAGGTTCTGGCCGTGGTCCCCGGTAGGCCCTAGAACTCCATACACATGACTGAGGCCAAAGTCTGACATTAGCACATCAGCCTGGTAAAGCTCCGGGGAGCCGACGAAGCTCCCCCCCCCCCCCCCCCCGAAAAAACTAAAATAAAGCCTAATTAAAAAATAAAAAGCACAACTCTCAGAACGACTTTCGTTGGCTGGCGCAGTTAACCCTTAAACCGCTAAGGGCCTTTTTGCCTTCAACACCCACAGGCGCAACAAAAAAAATCCAAAAAATTCTTTCCTTTTATAAGTGTCCATTTGTGATCCCTGATCACGGAAAATATAAACAAAATTGTAGGTGGCATATTTTTGGCCGCAATAGGGTGGGGAAGTCTGGCAAAAAAGAGGCGTTGATAGAGCAGTAGCTAGACGAGATCTGCTCTGCCCCAGCTGTCAAGAGGCAGATGCCACAAAGATATTATTACCTAATTATTTCACTGTTGCTGATTTTTCCTGTGTTTTTCTGCAGTAATATTATTCAATAGTGTGTATTGTGATATATTTATATAATAAAATGTGTGAACCATTGCTGTACTCAAAAATATGGTGTGCTTATTAGTAATTACCTAAGTGTAGTTACAGGATGAGAGCTACGCTCGTGGTGTCCCGTCTTCCCAGCACTCTTTGTCATATAACGCTTTGAAACTACTGACGGTCTTGGCCTCCACCACCTTCTCCCCTAACTTGTTCCAACCGTCTACCACTCTGTTTGCGAAAGTGAATTTTCTTATATTTCTTCGGCATCTGTGTTTAGCTAGTTAAATCTATGACCTCTTGTTCTTAAAGTTCCAGGTCTCAGGAAATCTTCCCTATCGATTTTATCAATTCCTGTTACTATTTTGTATGTAGTGATCATATCACCTCTTTTTCTTCTGTCTTCTAGTTTTGGCATATTTAATGCCTCTAACCTCTCCTCGTAGCTCTTGCCCTTCAGTTCTGGGAGCCACTTAGTAGCATGTCTTTGCACCTTTTCCAGTTTGTTGATGTGCTTCTTAAGATATGGGCACCACACAACCGCTGCATATTCTAGCTTTGGCCTAACAAAAGTCGTGAACAATTTCTTTAGTATATCGCCATCCATGTATTTAAAAGCAATTCTGAAGTTAGAAAGCGTGGCATAGGCTCCTCGCACAATATTCTTTATGTGGTCCTCAGGTGATAGTTTTCTATCTAGAACCACCCCTAGATCTCTTTCTTTATCAGAATTCTTTAAAGATTTCTCACATAATATATAGGTTGTGTGGGGTCTATGTTCTCCTATTCCACATTCCATAACATGGCATTTATTAACATTAAATTCCATTTGCCAAGTGGTGCTCCATATACTTATTTTGTCCAGGTCATCTTGAAGGGCATGACAATCATCTAAGTTTCTTATCCTTCCTATTATCTTAGCATCATCAGCAAACATGTTCATATAATTCTGTATACCAACTGGTAGATCATTTATGTAGACAATAAACATCACTGGTGCAAGAACTGAACCCTGTGGTACTCCACTTGTGACATTTCTCCAGTCCGATACATTGCCTCTGATCACTGCCCTCATTTTTCTATCAGTCAGAAAATTTTTCATCCATGTTAGAAGCTTACCTGTCACCCCTCCAATATTTTCCAGTTTCCAGAACAACCTCTTATGTGGAACTCTGTCGAAAGCCTTTTTTAGGTCCAGATAGATGCAGTCAACCCAACCATCTCTTTCCTGTAATATCTCTGTTGCTCGATCATAGAAACTGAGTAAATTCGATACACAGGATCTTCCAGATCGAAAACCATACTGTCTGTCTGATATTATATCATTTCTCTCCAGGTGTTCTACCCATTTAGTTTTAATTATTTTTCCAATATTTTGACTATTACACTTGTCAATGATACCGGTCTATAATTAAGGGGGTCTTCCCTGCTTCCACTTTTGTAGATTGGAACTATGTTAGCCTTTTTCCACACATCAGCTACAACTCCTGTAAACAGGGATGCCTGAAAAATCAGTTGAAGAGGAATGCTGAGCTCAGGTGCACATTCTCTCAGAACCCATGGTGAAACTCCATCTGGACCAACTGCTTTGTTCTTATTTAGCTCCTTGAGCATTTTTTCCACTTCGTCTCTAGACACCTCTATGTGCTCTATGTTGTTCTCTGGAATTCTTATTGTATCTGGTTCCCTGAAGATTTCATTTTGTACAAACACACTTTGGAACTTTTCGTTTAATGTTTCACACATTTCCTTTTCATTTTCCGTGAATCTATTTCCCATTTTCAACCTCTGAATATTATCCTTTACCTGCAATTTGTTGTTTATGAATTTATAGAATAGACCTGGTTCTGTTTTACATTTGTCTGCAATCCCTTTTTCAAAATTTCTTTCTGCCTCTCTCCTCACTGCCGTGTAGTTGTTTCTCGCATCTTTGTATCGCTTGTATGTTTGGGGGTTTGGCCTCTTCCTGTATTGATTCCATTTTTGTGACTTTTGGTCTCTGGCCCTCTCGCACTTTCTGTTGAACCAATCCTGTTTCCTAGTTCTGCTTCTCTGTTTTGGTATAAATTTTTTTGTTCCTTTATCATATATTTCACAAAACTTGACATACATCTCATTCACTTCCTTGCCTAGCAACAAGTCTGTCCAATTATACTCACTAAAAAATTTTCTAAGGTTGCCATAATGTCCTCTCCTAAAATCAGGTTTTTCAATTGCATCGACTGTCATATTTTCTTCCAGATTATATCGCATTGCATACTTTATTCCCAAAAAGACATGGTCACTGCACATGGTCATGTGCAGGCGATGAGTCACAATAACGTGCCTGAAGTATGTTGACCAGACCACACACTAGAAGGTAAAGGGATGACAACGTTTCGGTCCATCCTGGACCATTCTCAAGTCGATTGTGGACCATTCTCACAATCAATTTGAGAATGGTCCAGGACGGACCGAAACGTTGTCGTCCCTTCACCTTCTAGTGTGGTCTGGTCCACTGGCAAATACATGATACTAATTCAAAAGGGAAGGAGACAAAAAAAACCCTCCCCCCCCACAGCAATAACACCTGCCCAGAAGACACAAGGGCCCAAGCACTAAGGGGACTCCCCCGAGAATCGGAACCCCTAGACAAAGACCCCAGGGCAAAGCCTGATCCATGCCCACCACTCCTGAAGAAAAGGTGGAGTCAGAGAGAGTTTCCAAGAAGGTAGTCTGCTGCGTTGACTCGGAAGGCCGGGATAAATCGGGGCAACCACCTCTGTGCCAATCAGAAGGGACAGTCGCTGAAGCCACCCGAGCCTCATCCNATATTTTCTTATTAAAGTTTATATCTATTCCTTTGAATATCACAGTTAATACTTGTTTCAAGGCTCCTGTTCCAGGACTCTATATTCCCGGTGGCTCCTATTCCCTGGGGCTCCTATCTCCAGGGGTGCCTATCCTCAGGGCCCTCTCCTTACGCTACCCACTGGATGGGGGGCGGTGTGCAGGACAAACATATAAATTGTGACACTAGCTCTCCACATATGTCATTTGCTTAATTTAGAACCTGTACTTGAGGTCGATCTCAACTCATTGTTGATGTGACGACTTACATTGAATTTTGTAACTATCTCATCAAGATTGTAACTTGTTTAGCAAAATGATTTGTGGGGTTCAGTCCTTGAGCCCATTATGTGCCTCTGTAACCCTTTCCACTACCGCCCATGGGATGGGTAAGGGGTGCATAATAAATGAACTAAACTAAACTAACCTCTCCTTACCACTCGTACGTACCTCTCTCACCCAGAGGTACAAACATTCCCGCTCACGTTCCTCCACAATGCTTTAATGTTGAGCATTTAATGAAACTAATTATAAGAACCTGTTTTTTAAGTGCCAGTTGCTACTGAAATAAAATGTGAACTAAAAAAATGTTTTTCATATAGAACATTGCGAATATTGCTTTCATTAGTGACTAAACGTTGTTACGCTGTGGAAAATCCCTCTGTTATTGCAAGGCAAGTGGGCAACAGTGCTGCAATATTCTCCTGCAATGAAGGACAGTTGCTTATTATTGTGTTCATCAGTTTCGTGACTTTAGACGTAATATTTTTTAGTGAGAGACTGAGAAATAGTATAATATATAAGTGACCAC
>WNGS01009760.1:64332-96832 GCA_020271785.1 Procambarus virginalis | reverse complement strand
TCCCACGGTCCAATTTCAGTGTTATCAAACGTTTGGCAACTTGCTCACTGTACTTGCTGTCGGCGTGAGGTGCCTATTTCTTCACGTTCACAGTAAATCACTATACTGGCAGTAAACACAGTAAATCAGTATACTGGCAATAAACACAGTAAATCACTATACACATGAATATACTATTCAATAACTCCAGCATATATATAGATCACTTCATCAATATTAATAATAACGTGGTAATACTGGGCACACAGCCTTACACTAATAAATTGTACATTTATATATATATATATATATATATATATATATAAATATATATGTCGTACCTAGTAGCCAGAACGCACTTCTCAGCCTACTATGCAGGGCCCGAATTGCCTAATAAGCAAGTTTTCCTGAATTAATATATTGTCACTAATTTTTTTCTTCTGAAATGATAAAGCTACCCATTTCATTATGTATGAGGTCATTTTTTTTATTGGAGTTAAAATTAACGTAGAAATATGACCGAACCTAACCAGCCCTACCTAACCTAACTTATCCTATCTTTGTAGGTTAGGTAGCCGAAAAAAGTTAGGTTAGGGTAGGTTAGGGTAGGTTAGGTAGTCGAAAAATAATTAATTCATGAAAACTAGGTTTATTAGGCAAATAGAGCCTTGCATAGTAGGCTGAGAAGTGCGTTCTGGCTACTAGGTACGACATATATATATATATATATATATTAGTATATTATATTATATATATATATTATATATATATATATATATATATATATGTCGTACCTAGTAGCCAGAACGCACTTGTCAGCCTACATGCAAGGCCCGATTTGCCTATAGGCCAAGTTTTCATGAATTAATTGTTTTTCGACCAACCTAACCTACCTAACCTAACCTAACCTAACATTTTCGGCTACCTAACCTAACCTAACCTATAAAGATAGGTTAGGTTAGGTTAGGTAGGGTTGGTTAGGTTCGGTCATATATCTACGTTAAATTTTATCTCCAATGAAAAAAAATTGACCTCATACATAATGAAATGGGAGCTTAAGATGTCATAAGAAAAAATTAGAGAAATATATTAATTCAGAACAACTTTGCTTATTAGGCAAATCGGGCATTGCATAGTAGGCCAAAAAGTGAGTTCTGGCTACTAGGTACGACATATATATATATATATATAATATATATATATATATATATATATATATATATATATATCTATATATATATATATATCTATATATATATTCTCTGGCACAAACTTATAATATAAATGTCACATGATGTAAATGTCTCGACACAGCAATCTCTTCGATAAATCACACCATATACACAGTGTACTCACACACCATATATATCTCATGAGAGTTCTCTATAGCATCTCTCTTCACAACTGTGCCTTACTATGACACACACATTGGTGAGCCCTGCTCACGACATAGAAAATACTTTGGCTAAATAGCTAACTAAAGGGGAATGGGAGGGAAAACTGTATTACCTACTTCCACCATCAATGATGTGGACTCGTCCTCTGTTGAGAGTTGAATTGAAGCTCCTGGTCCCGGCTCTCGACTCGTAGGGAACACCCCCATACACACACTGATGCTCTCTCCAAGAACCCAATCAACACCACAAAACGCATCTTCTCCGTACTATTCCCTCTGCAGGTTCCATGCTCCTCCACAACCTCTTGAAGGGTTGGAGTCGGTCTCCTGGCCGTCGACTTCTCTCACAACTACGCCTGCATTCCTCACTCACAGCTGCAGTCGTTCGTATCCCCAGCTAGTTCGTTCTTCTTCTGCCTCACGGTGAATTGGCTCAGCCACTACGTCATCACCTAACTGGTGAAACTGCACAGTCGTCCCGGATGTCACTGCTCAGAATTCAATTCTTGCAAAGCACCTGACACTGGAGCACTTGTTGCTCGTTTCTCGTCAATTCCTTCTTCTGTCCAACACATGGAGGACAGAAGGACGACCTCACAGGGTGCTTGCAGACTACAGGTGATAGGTAAATCCACCGGAGTGGGACAAAAACTGTCAGACTGACAGGACCCCCGATCGCACGTCCGACCTCCTCGACATGTCGTCTCAAACTCCTTGGCGCCACGGGGCGCGCCGTCTGGACCACATTACACTCGTGACTTCATACTTGCCAGGGGCGTTTCTCATTGGCTCCCTGTGCCACGTCACCGTTCTTGACTAATCTGGTGTCACTGACGTCATAACGTTTTGGCGGGAGAACGTAGGGGCCGGCGCCGTCTTGGCGTCCTAAAGGGCCTAAACACTCTTCTTTTGCTAATTTCTCACCAACGCGAGAACACTTCATGCTCCCACATATGTCAAACTGTTCCCTGGAACGCAGAGAACGTTCGGGTAAAGATGCTATGACTCTTACAGCTGGCGTGGATGAAATATAAGGGAGGGAACACCGTCACAATATATATCTATATATATATATATGTCGTACCTAGTAGCCAGAATGCACTTCTCAGCCTACTATGCAAGGCCCGATTTGCCTAATAAGCCAAGTTTTCCTGAATGCCTGTATCCGCTGTCATGGAAGGCATTTACCTCCGGACCAGGTCGGATGGAAAACTCTTTAACCTCGCCAGGCTGAGAGCCAAGACGAAGGTTCGGCTGAGGTGTCTGCGCGACTTCCTTTTTGCCGACGACGCAGCAGTCACTGCCCACTCAGCCGAAGACCTCCAATGGCTCATGACCCGCTTCAGCGAGGCCTCTCAGGCTTTTGGACTTACCATCAGCCTGAAGAAAACACAAGTCATGGGACAAGGAGTGGACTCCCCACCTGACATCGGCATCTCCGATTCCAAACTGGAAGTCGTTCACGACTTCGTGTACCTGGGCTCCACAATCTCTGACTCCTTCTCTCTTGATACGGAGCTAAACAAACGCATCGGTAAGGCATCTACTACCATGTCCAGATTGACAAAGAGAGTGTGGGCCAACAATAGGTTAACTGAGTATACTAAGATTCAAGTTTACAGAGCCTGTGTCCTGAGCACTCTCCTTTATGGCAGTGAGTCTTGGACACTCCGCGCCCGTCAGGAAAGACAGCTGAATGCCTTCCACATGCGCTGCCTTCGACACATCTTGGACATCACCTGGCAGGACAAGGTGACAAACAACAATGTCTTGGGGAGAGCAAGAATCACCAGCATGTACACAATGCTGAAACAGAGGCGAATGCGCTGGCTCGGGCACGTTGTGCGAATGGGCGACGGCAGGATCCCCCAAGGATCTCCTGTACGGAGAGTTGAAGCAGGGAAAGCGTCCAACAGGCAAGCCCCAGCTACGGTACAAAGACGTATGCAAGAGGGACCTGAAAGCCATTGACGTCGATCTTGCAATATGGGAGACACTGGCTGCAGACCGTTCAGCCTGGAGGCAGTCTGTTCAAAGAGGTCTCTCCAAGTTCGACGTGTCACTTGCCACGGAATCGGAGGCAAAGAGACAGAGAAGGAAAGCCAGTAGCTAGGAAGACAGACCAGAATCGGACTTCGTTTGTGCTCGGTGTGGGATGGACTGCCACTCTCGGATTGGCCTCATCAGTCACACACCAGACGCTGCACCAGGATTGACAACCAGAGCGCAACTCCATAGTCTCCCGAGACTGAAGGATGCCTACTACTACTATCTATCTATATATATATATATATATATATATATATATATATATATATATATATATATATATATATATATATATATATATATATATATATATATTATTAAATATGACCGAAAAAGTTAGATTAATAATTCTAACACGAATTTTCTCGATTTTCCTTATGTTTCTTTTTACTGGTGACGGTAAATGAAAAATCAATTCTACAAAATTCATTTTTATTTCTAGTCTGACGCAACACTTGAGCGCGTTTTGTATAACTTATTACATTTTCAAAGACTTTAGTTTATCAACACACAACTTATGCCTGAAACAACATTGGCTCTTATACCTGCATTTGGGTGAGGTGATGTAATACAATAGTGGGGTGAAAAACAAACTTTCAACAAAACACAGAACGGGGTATAGAAGTTGGGTACAAATATATATATATATATATATATATATATATATATATATATATATATATATATTATATATATATATATATATATATATATATATATACACTGGCCAGTACCTACCTCCACTATAGCTCACGTGAAAGCGGTGGTGCTGCCTCTTTCAGGGAATGTCAGAAATTATTAAATACAGAGGTCTGGCACACTGCTACAGCTTTGTTCCGATCGGCTCGGAGACCCTTGGTTCGTGGGGAAAATGTGCATTGAAGTACCTAAAGGAATTGGGAGACAAATTGATTAGCGCTACAAAAGNAATTATATTTACTTATTAATGCTAAATATGGAAGGGGGCGTGTATGAACATTCTTGATGATTTAGATAAATACTTTATGTGGTGATGTCTAATTCTCACGCTGCACGTCAGTTAATGTAGACGGCACAAATAAAACAATACGGGCTTGGTGGTGGAAATGATGTTGGATTCTGATATGATCTACTGGAACAGCGACTAAGCTGGGTAAAGAAATTCCAATAAACTATTGTATATTAAAAGTAAACCTATTACTAAATTGTTATTCCTAATAAAGAAAAGTAAATGGTTACATTGATGTTAGATCTACAGGTATGTGGAAATTTTATCCTTCGTGCGTGACTGATGCAACACTACACAATTCTAGGAGAAATTACATGATGTTCCACAACCTAATACAGTAAATTCTACAATACTAAACTATGTATTAGTAGTGTTAGTTAATTATTACGCTTAATACAGGAAATACATCCTGTTGTATTATGCATTATTAAATGAACATTAGATGTGCAGGAAGCCTATACAGGAAATACATCCTGTTGTATTAGGGATGAGAATAACTGTTGGAAATTTCCAACACTGTATGTCCCGAGGGATGGAGGTTGGGGAGGCTGTATATCCCGAGGGATGGTGGTTGGGGTGGCTGTATGTTCCGAGAAATGGTGGTAGGGGGTGGCAGTATGTCCGGAGGGATGGTGGTATGGGAGGCTGTTGTCCCGAGGGATGGTGGTTGGGGAGGCTGTAAGTCCGGGGGATGGTGGATGAGGTGGCTGCATGTCCCGAGGGAGGGTGTTTGGGGTGACTGTAGGTCCCGAGGGAGGGTGGTTGGGGTTATATCTTGAGATGATTTCGGGGCTTTTTTTTTAGTGTCCCCGCGGCCCGGTCCTCGACCAGGCCTGCACCCCCAGGAAGCAGCCCGTGACAACTGACTAACACCCAGGTACCTATTTTACTGCTAGGTAACAGAGGCATAGGGTGAGAGAAACTCTGCCAAATGTTTCTCGCCGGCGCCTGGGATCGAACCCAGGACCACAAGATCACAAGTCCCGCGTGCTGTCCGCTCGGCCGACCGGCTCCTTTGGGGTGGCTGTATGTCTGGAGGGAGGATGGTTGGGGTGACTGTAGGTCCCGAGAGATATTGGTTGCGGTGACTGTAGGTCCCGAGGGATGGTGGTTGGGGTGACTGTAGGTCCCGAGGGATGGTGGTTGGAGTGACTGTAGGTCCCGAGGGATGGTGGTTAGGGTGGCTGTATGTCCCGAGGGATGGTGGTTGGGGTGACTGTAGGTCCCGAGGGATGGTGGTTGGGGTGGCTGTATGTCCCGAGGGATGGTGGCTGGGGTGGCTGTATGTCCCGAGGGATAGTGGTTGGGGTGGCTGTATGTCCCGAAAGATGGTGGTTGGGGCGGCTGTATGTCCCGAAAGATGGTGGTTGGGGCGGCTGTATGTCCCGAAGGATGGTGGTTGGGGTGGCTGTATGTCCCGAAAGATGGTGGTTGGGGCGGCTGTATGTCCCGAAGGATGGTGGTTGGGGTGGCTGTATTTCCCGAAGGATGGTGGTTGGGGTGGCTGTATGTCCCGAGGGATGGTGGTTGGGGAGGCTGTATGTTCCGAGGGAAGGTGGTTGGGGTGGCTGTATGTCCCGAAGGATGGTGGTTGGGGTGACTGAGGGTCCCGAGGGATGGTGGTTGCTGGTGTATGTCCCGAGGGAGGATGGTTGGGGTGGCTGTATGTCCCGAAGGATGGTGGTTGGGGTGGCTGTATGTCCCGAGGGATGGTGGTTGGGGTGGCTGTATGTCCCGAGGGATGGTGGTTGGGGTGGCTGTATGTCCCGAGGGATGGTGGTTGTTGTGGCAGTATATCCCAAGGGAGTGTGGTTGGGGTGGCTGTATGTCCCGAAGGATGGTGGTTGGGGTGGCTGTATGTCCCGAAAGATGGTGGTTGGGGCGGCTGTATGTCCCGAAGGATGGTGGTTGGGGTGGCTGTATGTCCCGAGTGATGGTGGTTGTTGTGGCAGTATATCCCAAGGGAGTGTGGTTGGGGTGGCTGTATGTCCCGAGGGATGGTGGTTGGTGTGGCTGTATGTCCCGAGGGATGGTGGTTGGGGTGGCTGTATGTCCCGAGGGAAGGTGGTTGGGGTGACTGAGGGTCCCGAGGGATGGTGGTTGCTGGTGTATGTCCCGAGGGATGGTGGTTGGGGTGGCTGTATGTCCCGAAGGATGGTGGTTGGGGTGGCTGTATGTCCCGAGGGATGGTGGCTGGGGTGGCTGTATGTCCCGAGGGATGGTGGTTGGTGTGGCTGTATGTCCCGAAAGATGGTGGTTGGGGTGGCAGTATGTCCCGAAGGATGGTGGTTGGGGTGACTGAGGGTCCCGAGGGATGGTGGTTGCTGGTGTATGTCCCGAGGGATGGTGGTTGGGGTGGCTGTATGTCCCGAAGGATGGTGGTTGGGGTGACTGAGGGTCCCGAGGGATGGTGGTTGCTGGTGTATGTCCCGAGGGATGGTGGTTGGGGTGGCTTTATGTCCCGTGGGATGGTGGTTGGTGTGGCTGTATGTCCCGAGGGATAGTGGTTGGGGTGGCTGTATGTCCCGAGGGAGGGTGGTTGGGGTGGCTGTATGTCCCGAGGGATGGTGGTTGGGGTGGCTGTATGTCACGAGGGATGGTGGTTGGGGTTACTGTATGTCCCGAGGGAGGGTGGTTGGGGTGGCTTTATGTCCCGAGGGATGGTGGTTGGGGTGGCTGTATGTCACGAGGGATGGTGGTTGGGGTGGCTTTATGTCCCGAGGGATGGTGGTTGGGGTGGCTGTATGTCCCGAGGGATAGTGGTTGGGGTGGCTGTATGTCCCGAGAGAGGGTGGTTGGGGTGGCTGTATGTCACGAGGGATGGTGGTTGGGGTTACTGTATGTCCCGAGGGAGGGTGGTTGGGGTGGCTGTATGTCCCGAGGGATGGTGGTTGGGGTGGCTGTATGTCCCGAAGGATGGTGGTTGGGGTGGCAGTATGTCACGAGGGATGGTGGTTGGGGTGGCTGTATGTCCCGAGGGATGGTGGTTGGGGTGGCTGTATGTCCTGAAGGATGGTGGTTGGGGTGGCAGTATGTCCCGAGGGATGGTGGTTGGGGTGGCTGTATGTCCCGAAGGATGGTGGTTGGGGTGGCTGTATGTCCCGAGGGATGGTGGTTGGGGTGGCTGTATGTCCCGAGGGAGTGTGGTTGGGGTGTCAGTATGTGCCGAGGGTGGGTGGTTGGGGTGTCAGTATGTTCCAAGGCAAGGTGGTTAATGTTAAAGTTCACCTCCTTCCTACCTGTGGTTGGGGCTGCTCCCACGGGTCTTAGCCCCTCAGTTTCTGGCGCCACTGTCCGACCCGGGCTTCTCCAGTCGGCCAAGGGCTGGCTTATACACTTCTAGCGACTGGGGAGGTTCAAGCCTCCTATAACTCCCCTGAACCTGCCTGTCCTGACACTGGGAGATTCTCTCTTTAATATCTGGTCTGCTCTGAGGTCGCCATCGGGGTGTTTATACTCGTGTCCCAGCAACACGTCAGTACTCCTATTGGTTATCTTAATTAAGGATGCAATATGACGTGCAGTGCAAGGTGTCATGAAATGATCTCACTCAAAACACAGACCTAGAGAATGGAGGCTCACTTAAACTCATCAGTTAGTTTAAAATTTTGTTGAGGAAAAGCTATATATAAACATATAAATTGTATATAGAAATGTCTATAAGTGGATATCGTCTGCTGTTCACAACACTCCTGACGACAAGTCTCTGGCAACACGATCAGCTGACGGCTCCAACTGTCAAAAACGGCCGTGGCTCTCCCCGCATCTGGCGGCGCGATCAGCTGAGTGTTGCAAAGTTCGTTGCTGACGCCTTGCAAACCAGCTACTACCTCCAGGATCACAAACATCACCGCATCAATACATTTATCTTCACACCACCATCAAGCCTACATGAGATCTTGCCTCCTAGCCTAACACTCTGTCACTTAGACAATAAAATGATAAGTAGAAATGCTCACAGTATATAAAATACCCTAGCTCGCCTAGATAAAAAGGGGTAAAGGGAGGGACAATTATCTACCTTAATTCATTCCAACCATAAAGCCGACTCGTCCTGTGTTGAGGGATGTTGAGGCTCCTGGTCCGGGCTTCTGGTCTCCTGATGATCAGTTCCCACACACACAGGTTCCTCCGTCATCCTCGTTGTAACGCGTCCTTGCCGTACTCACTCCAGACAGGTGCTGCCTTCCTCCTCCTCTTCTCTGGGAACGGGAGACTGGTACTTCCGTCGTCGTCCTCCACTATCACTGGCAATTGTCGGCACCTCACAGTCCAGCACAGCTTCCCCTCGTCTCACTGCCAGTAGATTGGGCCCGGCTGTAACTTCTCGCTTGATATATGTAACGGGTATGGTGGACGGTATCGCCTCATTTATCCTCAGTTATGTTACAAACTTTACAAAGACGAGCCGCCTCCGAAAGCTCGCTCCCCGCCCAAAATATTTCCCTAATTCAGTAAACACTATCCTACTGACTTTGACTGAGTTTACTGAGTGATGATAAATGCGGGGCAGTAGTTTGATTAGATAGAAGAAAATTGAAGACTGGTAGTCATCTTTTAAATGTTTCCCTCATTCAGTAAATGCTAACCTACTGACTTTGACTGAGTTTACCTCAGGCTATAGTCGTTATTTGTGGGAGTATAGAGACANGAAAAGCTTGGATGAAGGCTTCAGCACTCATGTCAGAAATCACTTCTAGATGTACGCCTCGTGTAGTAGCACATGTGAAGAGGCAAATATAAGCTTTCACTGGTATCTTATCTGGATTGCCAGTGAGAAGCAAGCTCCTGTGTAATCGACACCAGTGGTCTCAAACGGACGAAGATGAACTACCCTCTCTTTAGGGAGTGGTGGAGGTCCTGGGTAAGGACATACTCGAGCATCGTAGCGTTGCAGATTATACAGAACTTAATGATTGATTTGACAGTTTGACGACCTTGAGGAAGCCAATTTTTCTGTCTGAGGTCGGTGAGAGTGTCTAACACTCCACCATGCAAAGTACCATATTGATGGTGATGTAAAACTAGAAGTTTGTAATAATGTGGTGACGTGGTAGAAGGATTGGATTCTTTGTGTCCAAATCAATTTTTGCATGAAGCAAACGTCCTCCACACCTTAATATATTATGAGTGTTGGTATCATACCAGATACCTAGAGACTTGGTTAATTTATCTGGAAGATTTTCATATTCACTTCCATATGTCTCTTGTTGTGCACGTTTGATCCAGTAGATGATAGGATTGGGAAACTTATGCTTGATTCCTATCTTAGCAAGAAAGTCAAACACATGTGCTGTCACTCTTAATAACTTACTCAAGTTAGAATAATTGTGAGGATTAATAGCTGAGATTCGATGAGGTTCTGGGTCTTTCATGGGAGTAGTGATACTGGTCACTATGACTTGTGTTTTCTGTTTGGGCCACTGACCACTAACAAGCCATGAAGGTCCATTAAACCACATCGAAGACTTACTTAGCTGTTTAAATGTTAAACCTCTTGATAAGTAATCTGCAGGATTGTCCTTAGTGGGGACATGTCTGAATTTATATCCAGCAGATAATTCATGAATTTCCCTAACACGATTACTAACGTAGGGAGTTTTATTGTTGTTATTTCTTACCCATTGTAAGACTGCCTCATTGTCTGACCACACTACGATCTCACCAAAGTGAATATTATTGAGTGTCTTGGTCAGCAATGAGCCAATCTTACTCCCACCAGCAATGCAGTTAACTCCATTTGAGGTAAAGATCTCTTCTTGATTGGAGCAACTCTTGCTTTAGATGTGAGTAAAATTGATTGTGCACTATTGACTAAGTAGGCTGCAGCGCCATACTTTGCCAGAGGCATCGCAAAAAAACGTGCAAATTTGTAGGTAAGTTTTGTCCTGAAGCATTACGAGGAAATTTCAAAACACCTAATTGATTGAAATCCGTTGCGAGTATTTGCCATTTTCTTGCAACTCAATTGGCAACGGATCATCCCATCCCATATGTTTCTGCCAGCATTCCTGCATTAGGAGTTTGCCCCTTATTAATATAGGACTAAGTAAGCCTAAAGGGTCAAATGGTTGACTGACATACGAGAGTAATTTTCTCATGGTAAGGGATGAATTATTGGTTTGTACTGACTTGACATTCATCTCGTCAGTACCTGTGTTCCATTCCACACCCAGAACTTTTAATTGATTAGGCACCTGATAACCCGGAAATTCTTTCTCGATTATCTGGTTTAATGATTTATTGTTTGAGGCCCATGATTGTAGTGGCATATTGGCTCCTAATAACTCACGGTTAGCCTCATGGTAAATTTCTACCAATTTGGATTTGTCATTAGTAGTTCCCTGGAAATTATCGACATACAAGTTGTCACTGATCTCTGCCTTATAAGGGCTATTTGACTTCTTCAAATGTGTATCTAATGTGGCTTGAAGTAGAAACGGTGAGGAAGTCGCTCCGAAAAGCACAGAGGCAAACCGATAGGTTATGACATCACTGTCAGGATCCTGGGGATCTTTAATCCAGAGAAATTTGGTGTAATTACGATCCTCCTCTTGCAAGCCTACTCTAAGGAAAGCTTTACTGATATCAGCAGTATAAGCGAAAATACCAGTACGGAATCGTAACAGTACATCATGTAGCCTTTGTGTTAGGCTAGGTCCCGTTTGGAGACATTCATTCAAAGACACGCTGTTTGCCTTCACTTTGGCACTACAGTTGAAAACAATACGTATTGGTGTTGTCAATGAATCTTTCAACACAGCGTGATGGGGTAAATAGTGACCTGTTTTTCGGCCATCATTGTCAACAACTTCAATAAATTTACTATTCAGTTGTTGCTGAATTAACTGATGATACATATTTAATTTATCTGGCTGTTTCTTCAGCCGTATTAATTGTGACTGTAATTGAGAGGCTGCCATGAAATAATTAACTGGAAGTTGTGGATGATTCAACTTCCATGGCAATCTCACCCAGTATTGTTTGTCTTTATAGACAACTGTATCCAGATATTGCTGGTAAGTCCACATATCATCAGGACTTGGTTGTTCAGGGACAATACCTAAAGTGTCTAAATCCCACAGACGATGTACAGGTGGATCAGACTCATTATCTTCAGATATTTCTCTGAAATGTAGGGGTGACTGTTCCAAGCCTAGTCACGCCACTATTGCATTGTTAGCTTGTTTGTTGGTTGACGCTGCCTTTTGTTGGAAAAGCACCGGTCCAGTAAGCAACTTGCCTCCAGCAGATGACAACAAATTCATTCCGTGTTGTCTGGTGCATCCAGTTATAAATTTATAATAATGGTCAGCGCCTATAAGTATACCAACATCTGTGAGGCAGTCAGAATTTATTTTGTGATCTGCTAGCCTCATGCGGTTTCGTTTAAGATATCTCGCAGTGCGAGCTAGTCCTGTGACCTGCAGGTCTGAAGGCAGTTTATCTACTACTACCGCTTGTATTGGACTAGTGGAAGATCCAAGTCTCACTAACACCTTGACTACTTGGTATTCACGAGGTCCACTATTAGTCAAGAACCCAGAAATATTCAGTCTCACACTTTTGGCAGGTTTTAATTTTAACTGCTCAACTAATTGTTGTGTGATGAAGGTTTTCTGTGATCCTTGATCAAAGAGACCTCTAGTGTTAACTCTAGATTTCCTGTCTATTAGTTTGAGTTGAGCTGTAGGCAGAGTGGTATTATTGCCTGACTCAGTAGCAAGTACACTTATTTCTTGATGTACCTTGCAATATTGTACTGTGGTAGAATTCATAGAATTCTCCCCAGGTGTCACAGATTGGGTAGAAATTTTTCTACATAAGGCATAATGATGTACACCTTTGTGGCATCTACTGCATAACCGTAGCTGCACAACACATTTACTGGGCTCATGAGAACCCATGCACTTGGTGCATCTGTGTAATTCTTGGAGTTGTTTAATCCTGGTATTAAAGTTAGGATAAACAGTGCATTTGTAGGTGAGATGTTCTTGATCACAGAACAGACACCTTCTCTCTCTGACTGAATTTGTCCTTTTAGTAGACACATCAGTTGTAGTGTCAGAGGGAGATACAGAATAAATACCTACACTACCACTCCCTTTTCCAGTGGATGGAGTAGTCTTAGGTTTGGATTTATTCAAAGTCAATTTGGGTTTGACTGAGTTGTCAATGTTAGGTGATTTAGACTCAGGTTTAATCTTATCATGAGTCTTCAACCTGTTAACTGTTATTCTCAGCCCCTCGAATATTTGCTCGAGAGTGAGAAACTCGGTTTTATAATGTGAGCAGATTTCTGCTAAGATATTTTGAGGCAATTTCCTCTGCAAAAGTAACTTGATTGACCATTCTGAGGCTGGTACATCAACTTTAGTACCTAAGGCCTTCACTAGAGACTCTGCTTCTAGTCTGAAGCCTTGAAGTGAGTCTGGTCTGTTACTTGGTGCATTCAGATCTAGCAATTGGTAATAAAGGTTAGCTATACTTAACTCCTTGTTGCAATAATTCAACTTCAGCAGTTTTATAGCTTCCACATAATTACTCTCAGTGAGAGCTAGGTTATTTATAACCTTTTTAGCTTCCCCTTTGAGAAGACTAATCAGGTATGAAAATTTAGAAACTGGGTCAAGATAAGACCTGTTATGGATATGAACTTCAAATGAAGTCCAAAATGTGTCCCAATTTTCTTCATCCAGTCCTGCAAATGTAGGTAAGTCTAAAGTAGGTAGACGAACCTCAGGTAATTGATTACTGGATTGAGACATAGTAGTATTTGTATTGGATTGATGGTTTACTATACTGGATAGTACATCAAGTTTATCTTGAGTCTCATCTTCATACTGGGAAATATTTGCTATAATTTGATCTAGTTCCTCAGATCAGTTTCAGTAGCATTCAGTGAGTTAAGATAAGACTGACTTGCAGATTTAACTTGATCAAATTTAATATTAGCTACTCTCACTGATGATTCTAGTAGATAGTAATCAATGGGAGTAGCTTTAGACAAGCCATCAGACTTATTAATTAGTCTAGTTAAATGGCCTTTGAGGCCAATATAGGTTCTCCTTAATTGCTCAGGAGTAGCCATGTTAGCTTTAAGTCCAAATTTCATAGGACTTGATTGAATATTACTAATGAAGCTGGGATACTTGTTCATTAGTTGATAATTAATATTGAGTATAGCCTGAATTCTGGCTAAATTAAACTCTACCTCACTTTGAGGTTAAATGTCCCTACCTAACAGTATGTAGCTAAAGATTTTGAGTGGTGTCTGCATGTCACCATTAACTTTCGTCTGGCTAGCCCATCATTATCACCATTAGATGTAATGGTGATCATACAGCAGCACTCGAAACCACACACAAAAATAATGAGTACACAAATAATTAATTAATATGGGTACACTCTAATCAGAGTTACTGTAATGTTTGAATCCCACCCTTGGTAGGGTCAGCACAAAAATGTATAATGTATGTACTACTCATTAGTACAGGACTAGTTGTAAGAATTTCTTGGATTGTATCCAGTTCGAAGAGACCAAAATGTTGTTTTGGTTTCTGAGAACGGATATAGTTTAATGGTAATTGGTATGTATCCAGTTCGATAAGACCAAAATGTTGTTCTGGTCTGAGAACCGAAATAGATTAATATTAATAGGTATGTATCCGGTTCGAAGGACCAAAATGTTGTGTATCTGGGGCTTGAACTCAGAAATTAAATTATTTGATTATTGTATTGAAATAATTCGAAGGACCACCCTCTTTTGAGAAAAGAGGGAAAACAAATAATAGTGATCATCAGAATGACACTAGAGAACCAGTGTCTATGGATACTCATTCAGAGAATAATCACTTGAAATAAATGAAGACTGTAATTATTAATTAAAGCCAAAGCCTCAAATATCAACATTGGGGGGTTATTTCTAGAAGTTCATATATATCTAGGAACCAGTGTGGTTCGTCACTAGTTCATTGTTGGGTTAATAACATGGTAAATCTAAACTACAATAGATTCAAATATATGGTAAATCAAATCATGAATATTAAAGATCATTAATCACTGAGCATAAATACTGAGCACAGTTAGAGCATAAACATTAATTACCAAATATGGCAATAATTATTCAATGGAAAATTCTATATGAATTATGTAGAATCAATAATCAAGTTGAATAAATTTGTACGAAAAATGTGTCTTAGCTGTAAGACGATTTCTAACGCCAGTTCATCATTCGTCCTCGTGGTCACGGAATCCCAATAGAGAAAGAACTCGAGGTAAATAACACGACTGATGAGAATCTTGCTGGCACCTCGTATACACGCTGTAATCAAAGGAATGTAAAGTAGCGATTGACTAGGCTACAATTATATTCAGATATTCATGAAACTGAGATGAGTGATAAACAGTACTAACATGTTATTTTTGATGTTCACTCCTCCTGACGACAAACTACTCACAAATGTACTACCTACTTTGATGCATCAAAAACAGGGGAATACTTAAGTGAGCGTATCAAATACTGAGGTCTGCCGAAATTCGCGTCTGCCAGTCCCAATGTTCACTGCTGTGCACACTTAATTACGAGTCTTGGCTTCAATTGTTGACGCGTTATTAACTGACGAGGCACTAGAGAACACATGGATAAGTAATTGACACTTGTTAACTGGGTATCAACGTAATTCTTGTCGATAAGAACTCCCAGCAGCTGCCATGTGTCTCGTCAACGCTGCCTCGTGACCAAGTCTTTGTAAGTAATGGCGTCGCCGCCTTCCCCAACCCTCTCTCGCATTCATCACAGAAATTATTAAACACGAATTATTCTTTTCGCGTAATTATGTATGAAATACGGTAATATGAACTGGGTTGCAATTATAGGGAATTAATAATTATCATATTCTCGATAAATGATCTCTAGCGAGAAATGAAGATAATATTTATATTCTCCAGAGCATTCGATCGTAACAGAATAAAAACTGTTATGAAATAATTTCAATTAATAACTCTCGATTTTACATGATCAGGAGTCATATTATCAGCAATAGGTTCAGATTAAATTATATTAACACTACTGTTAGTGGTGTTAAGAACTACTGCAATTAGTAAGGTAATGGTAATTTATTATATTATAATAATAGATGATAAGTGTTGGAAATTTCCAACAGTATAAATGCAGTCTTCTCTGGAAGACTTACTTAAGATATGATAAAGGCGACAAGATATTATGAAATGCTATGAAGACTGAATGTGGTCAATTATTACTGTCGAGAATAGTTCTGGGTCTACAGTGGGATCAATGGTATTTGTCGCAGTGACCTGTAACCAATTCTTAGGCTACTGACCACTGATTAATCCACTGAGTTCCATAGAAACTAACCCGGCTAGTACTAATTGTACCAGACTCAATCTGGAATTAATGTTTGTTGTCAGCTGGCATAGGCTTCCTCAGGTTCAACACTCTACCTGTGAGTAAGTAGCCCCCGGCTGAATTCAACAAGTTCATTCCATGCTGGTTTATAGTTCCAGTAATGAACTGATAATAAAGTCTGCCTCTACTAATAGATCTACATTGGTGAGGTGGTGAAACCTTATCTTGGAGTCAGCCAACTTGATTCTATTTTTCTGTAAAAATTTGGCTGTGTCCCTTAGACCTTTGACATTCATGTCAAGAGGGATGTGATTAACTACTATGGCCTTAACAGGTCGGACATAACCGCCAATGCGTACTAGTGGTTGTACTACTTCAAATTCTTGAGGTCCAGTATCTGCTAAGAATCCTGATATGTTCAATGTCACCTTACACAAGGGTTTAAGTTTCAGCTGGTTAGCTGCTTGTTGAGTGATAAACGTTCTCTGGGATTCCTGGTCGAATAGACCTCTTGTAGTGATTCTAGAATTCTTACTATTTAATTGTAGTTGTGCAGTAGGTAACACGGCATTATTACGAGACTTGGTGTTAAGCACCTTAACCTCTTGTCGCACCTTACAACACTGCACAATGGTGGAAGTATCCTGTTCCACCTAGAGTTTTGGTGATTTTGACCTATCAACTCCACACAATGCTGAATGATGTTGATCCTGGTGGCACCTGTTACATATGTGTAATGGGGTGGTGCATGTACTAGGATCGTGTTGCAACAAGCACCTGGTGCACTTGTGCAATTCCTTGAGGCGCTTTATCCTAGAAACGCGATCAGGAAAGTTTTGACACTGATAAATAGTATGACACTCTTGGCAAAAAGAGACAGACAGCATCTCCTTCCTGTAGTAGATGTAGGGGTCACTAACTTGGGTGACTTATGGACTACAGGTTTAGAAGGGCTGATAGTGTAGGTACCTACTGTAGTATTCTTCCATCTTGGAGTGGAAGTAGCGGTTTTAGATTTATTAGGCTGTTTATAGGTACCTTTGGATTTTACTGTTTTATCAGTGGTTGATTTGTCAGTGTCAGGTATTATTTTCTCCTGAGCTCTCATTCGATTAACTGTTATCCTTAATCCCTCAAAAATGTCATCTAGGGATAAGATATCTGTTCTATAATGGGAACAGATAGATGCTAGAATATCCTTAGGAAACTTACTCTGTATTTCTAATTTCAATACCCACTCTGCTTTAGGTACATCTGCTTTGACACCTAGAGCTCTGAGTAGAGACTCTACCTGGAGCCTAAATTCTTGTAGAGCTTCAGGGGTGGTAACTGGTGTAGGTATCGCTCTTAACTTATAGTAAAGATTAGCAATAGCAATTTCTTTATTGCTGTAATTAACTTCTAGTAACTGAATAGCAGTATCGTAGTCCTCATCACTAGGGACTAGGTGTTCGACAACTGCTTTTGCTTCACCCTCTAGGGTACTTTGCAAATAAAGGAATTTATTAGGTTTGCTAATAGATTTCTTGGAGTTTACTAAGGAGTCGAATGTTTTCCAATAGCATTCAGAATTCTCATCATCTCTACCATGGAAGTGAAGGAGATCAATTGTAGGAAGACGAACTTCCTGAAGTGTTTCCTGTTTATTAGTTTCACTCGTGGTTAGAGCATTTTGAGAAACTGAGTCGCTCTGCAATTTTTGTAGAGCTTGTGTTAATTTATTCAGATGATCTTGGGTACCCTCCTCAAACTTCTCCATCTCGGCATGGAAGGTGTCTAGTTGATCCGGCTCAGCATTCTGTTGCATGAGGACTCTGAGATAGTCATCTGCAGCCTCATTTGTTCTTTGCAACTTTTGCTTGGCCGTCTCTATGAGATTTTCTAATACTTTGGCTGTGGCACCTGATTGTACCAGCTGATCACACTTATTCAACTGTCTAGTCACATGGCCTTTGTGACTCATGTATGATCTAAAATATAATAAGCAGTTGCTGGAGATTTCTTCTGGTGCACTGCCTGTGGACTTTGGCTTAGTTGATGCCCTTGTTTAGTAATAATATTAACTGGGGTACTGATTCATATATACGAGGAACCAGTACGATTATTAATAGCCTAATATCTGATTCTTTAATTAGGCTATGTAAATCCTACCTCACGTAGAAGTTAGCTTACCTACCTAATAGTAAACAGCTAATATTTGAGTGATATTTCAGTAACTCTACAGGAATTTCTCTGCTTAGCTCCTCATAATCGGTTTTGGATGGGTAGTGACACTTCAATAACACTCAAAATGTACACAGTAAATATATATAATATGATATAAAAACACAATTTGTGTAAAATAATGATAAGTCCTACCCTGACTTGGGTTTGCAAAATAATAAATGTTGACTAGGTTGTACGGCCTTGTACAATGCTAGTCTACTAATAATCCTACCTCTCTAAGTTGGCTAGTAATAATGAGTTAGGCTAGAGTTGTACACTAGTCAGTACAATTCCAGTCTAAGAGTTCTATTCTACATGGGTTGGCAAAAATGCTATAATACTACTGATGTGCAGATTCAGGATAGTGCTGTGTTTTCGTGTTTTTATAATTTTTGAGTTATATAGAGTATATACAAGTGATTATATATGTATGACAAGGATTCTACTACTACAAAAGATTATATATGTGGCAGATATTTTACTGCCGTAATTCTATGTGTGGCAGGTATGCTGCCATGGATTCTATGAATGGCAGATATGCTGCCGTAAATTCTATGAGAGTGTCAGATATGCTGCCCTAAGTTCTATGATTGGCAGATATACTGCCCTAAATTCTATGAGACTAGCAGATATGCTGCCCTAAATTCTATCCTAGCACCTGATAATAGTCCCTAATTAAAGAGTATAATGTTATCAGGGATGATTAATAAATTGTAGATAGCCTAACTTCTGGCTATATTCTACTAATTCTACTTATGCTATAATGCTGGTTCGTGATGATCACAAGGATCTTGGTTCGAAGGANACTAAACAGAGTTCTTACTCATGCTATGATTTAAACGATGATTGATAAAGATTAAGCCACCCAAGAGGTGGCACGGGCATGAATAGCCCGTAATGATTTAAACAGCTTTCATTTTATTTTATACCAGCATTTTGGGTGAGGTGATATGTTACAACAGTTTTGGATGAGGTGAACAAAACTTTCAACACAGGATAGAACACGAAACAATGGGTATTAATTGGGTAAATTGAAGGTATGAATGGAAGTAACTGCAGAGGGCTTATTAGCCCATATTTCTTGATGCTTCTATATTGGAGCGGAGTCTTGAAGTAGGTAGAATATAGTTGTGCGTTAATTGGCTGTTGATTGCTGGTGTTGACTTCTTGATGTGTAGTGCCTCGCAGATGTCAAGCCGCCTGCTGTCGCTGTATCTATCAATGATTTCTGTGTTTTTTGCTAAGATTTCTCTGGTGATGGTTTGGTTGTGGGAAGAGATTATATGTTCCTTAATGGAGCCCTGTTGCTTATGCATCGTTAAACGCCTGGAAAGAGATGTTGTTGTCTTGCCTATATACTGAGTTTTTTGAGGCTTACAGTCCCCAAGTGGGCATTTGAAGGCATAGACGACGTTGGTCTCTTTTAGAGCGTTCTGCTCCGTGTCTGGAGAGTTTCTCATGAGTAGGCTGGCCGTTTTCTTGGTTTTATAGTAAATCGTCAGTTGTATCTTCTGATTTTTGTCTGTAGGGATAACATTTCTATTAATAATATCTTTCAGGACCCTTTCCTCTGTTTATGAGCTTTGGAAAAGAAGTTCCTGTAAAATAGTCTAATAGGGGGTATAGGTGTTGTATTAGTTGTCTCTTCAGAGGTTGCATAGCGTTTCAACAACTAATACAACACCTATACCCCCTATTAGATACCCCCTATATCCATTGCTTGTCGCTCGTATGTACGATTTGGCCAAAAATAGACATAATTTGAAATGAAATCGGCTCACGAAAGTGATGTACTGTCTCGTTTTCTGTGAGTTCTCCAGCTTACTCGGATAGGTTAGGAGAGGATACACTCAATTAACGGTTTTCATGACGTTTTGAAACCTTAGAACTTCATGTTTTCCAGAGGACCCATAACTTGCTGTTTTGGAAAATAAAATCTAACATTTATTTTAAATTATCTTTCATTTAAAATTACATCTATTTTCGGCCTTACGGACAAACGGTAGATTCAGACGTAATTTGTAAGAGGACAGATTAATCTATCAGATCTCAATAGCTTCAGAAATCTGGACACCCGTTTATTGATTGTTGAGAGGCGGGACCAAAGAGCTTTCGGGAGCCTCAACCCCCGAAAGCACAAATAGACGAGAACAGCTAGATGAGTACACTCAAACACACTGCATCCGTGTTGACAGATCCGTAAATTTACACGCGTAAACAAATTATTGTTCGTAAAAAAATGCTTTTAATTGTCTACAGTTGGGTAAATTCCTTAAATAGACAAAATACAAAATATTCATGAATAGAAGCTGGTAATTCTCACAAGGCAACTCAGTAGTAATGCTATTACGCTGAGCGAATTACAATTGAGCCAGAGCCCAAAACTAATTAAGCAAATAAGTAAATCATTTTAACGGAGATAATCAGCTTCCTCAACACTCCCATACTCACTCTACACAACATTGAATGAATTCATAAGAAAAATATCCCCATTTGCAAACTGTTAATAGATACTTACAGAGAAGCGTCCCGAGGGAGGGTGTTGGGGTGGCAGTATGTCCCGAGGGAAGGTGGTTGGGGTGGCAGTATGTCACGAGGGATGGTGGTTGGTGTGGTTGTATGTCCCGAGGGAAGGTGGTTGGGTGGCTGTATGTCACGAGGGAGGGTGGTTGGTGTGGTTGTATGTCCCGAGGGAAGGTGGTTGGGGTGGCTGTATGTCCCGAGGAAGGTGGTTGGGGTGGCAGTATGTCCCGAGGGAGGGTGGTTGGGGTGGCTGTATGTCCCGAGGGAAGGTGGTTGGGGTGGCAGTATGTCACGAGGGATGGTGGTTGGTGTGGTTGTATGTCCCGAGGGAGGTGGTTGGGGTGGCAGTATGTCACGAGGGAGGGTGGTTGGTGTGGTTGTATGTCCCGAGGGAAGGTGGTTGGGGTGGCTGTATGTCCCGAGGAAAGGTGGTTGGGGTGGCAGTATGTCCCGAGGGAGGGTGGTTGGGGTGGCTGTATGTCCCGAGGGAAGGTGGTTGGGGTGGCAGTATGTCCCGAGGAAAGGTGGTTGGGGTGGCAGTATGTCCCGAGGGAGGGTGGTTGGTGTGGCTGTATGTCCCGAGGGAGGGTGGTTGGGGTGGCAGTATGTCCCGAGGGAAGGTGGTTAGAGAGGCTGTATGTCCCGAGGGAAGGTGGTTGGGGGTGGCAGTATGTACCGAGGGAGAGTGGGTGGTGTGGCTGTATATGGGGAAATCTGGCTCCAGTACAATACTAATAAAATGTATAATTATATGGATGTAAAATAATGATAAATTCTAAGATAGCTCGAAGGACCAGAATGAGTAATTAAATGAGAAATCAGTGGCTTATAAATCTATGATTTTATGAATAAATTCTATTAATTAAGCAATGACTGTACATTATATAATTCTAGTGCCAACCAACCATGACACATTTTTGGGAGGTATTCTATAAGATTAATCTATGTGGAATATATATTATGCAATAATAATAATATATAATATGCACACACATAGATAATGAGTAAAATATATAATGCAAAATACTACTGCAATGTGAAGATTAATAATGCATAACTGGCAGTATCAGATATGTAGATATATATATGGATATGGACCATGAATAATAAGATACTATCTACAATGAAAACTGATTATGTCTCAGCTGTGACAGGGACGTAGATGCAGTCCACTGTACGCCAGGCTGGAAACAAGTTGAGATAGTGTTACTTGGCGCACGTGAAGGTATGGCAGTCGCATGCTTCCTCAGTGGTGTTGCACCATGCTGCAATAATGATAATTCCGTAATTTCCACCTCCAAACTAGTATTCACACACATATACGGTAATATCTAATTATTTGGAGGGGAAAGAGCTACACTTACATGAGATTATTTTTACGCCCGCGCTGTAACGACATGGCACCTACATGAACTTATTAAAGAGCTCATTAAATAGAAGAAATGAGGTAAAAATGCCTGCCGAACTGGTGTCCGTGATTCTGGTAAGCTGCGTCCTCAATCTAACGCCTTTTGATGTAAAGATGTCTTCAGGATGGTAAGATTTGCCGGACAGCTTCGGAGCACCACTTGATAATCGCAAATATGGCGAGAGTCCTTTCCTCTCGCTCTTCCGCACAAGTCGCGCATGTTGAATAGCTCGCCGTGAGGATTCGAGCATAAATTATATTTACTTATTAACGCTAAATAGGGAAGGGGGCGTGTATGAACATTATTGATGGTTTAGATAAATACTTTATGTGGTGATGTCTAATTCTCACAGTGCACGTCAGTTAATGTAGACGGCATAAATAAAACAATACGGGCTTGGTGGTGGAAATGATGTTGGATTCTGATATGATTTACTGCAACAGCGATTAAGCTGGGTAAAGAAATTCCAGTAAACTATTGTATATTAAAAGTAAACATATTACTAAATTGTTATTCCTAATAAAGAAAAGTAAATGGTTACATTGATGTTAGATCTACAGGTGTGTGGAAATTTTATCCTTCGTGCGTGGCTGACGCAACACTACACAATTCTAGGAGAAATTACATGATGTTCCACAACCTAATACAGTAAATTCTACAATACTAAACTACATATTAGTAGTGCTACTTAATTATTACACTTAACACAGGAAATACATCCTGTTGTATTAAAAATTATTAAATGAACATTAGATGTGCAGGAAGCCTTATACAGGAATTACATCCTGTTGTGTTAGGGATGAGAATAACTGTTGGAAATTTCCAACATAATTCCGGGGCGGGAAATTACGGGTCGTAGTTCAATGTTGAGTACTAATGTACCCATTCCCTCTCCCTGAAATTACATTCTTATATGTTAGTAGGTTAGTATGTACATAACGAATGTCCCGGATCTGTGTGACAGGTATGATCTGTTATCACGGGTACATCTATGTAATGATTAATTATTCTATGCCTCTTTGAGATCAAGGAGACGCTGAATCTACAGTGAGATCAGTGTCTAGGGCAGCAGTGACATGTAACTAGATGAGTTACTAAACACTAACTGATCACTGCAGACTCACATATCACCTCAACATCAAATGAGAAATTCTAAGTGTTTACACATGATTAAATTTAGCCTAATGTGTAATTCTTGATGCACAAAGTAATTTAGGTTATGTAATGATAATAACTAAATTCTAGATAAAGAATTTCTCTAGAATTAATTTAAAAAAAAGAAAGATAAATTCAATGTAATGATAACCTAGCTAAATTCTAGTTAAAGTAGAGAACTGAGTATATGAGTCAGTCTCTATAAATGTAGTCAGTGGTATGCTATAGTGAGTACAGATTTAACTTGCACTCAGCTGACCCTAACTAATGTCCCTAATCTACCTAAGTAGAGGGTAAATGCAAATTGTATATATTTGGCTACAGTGCTATAACTTCTCTGGAAGTATAACTAAATGCATATAGCAACCTAAAGCTTCTAAATGAGTAATAAACCTACTCGGTTTATATACATTAAGTTACAATACTATAATTCTCTGGAGCTATAATTAAGTACATGATAACTTATATGAAGACTGAATGTGGTCAATTATTACTGTCGAGAATAGTTTTGGGTCTACAGTGGTGTCAATGACATGTGTCTTTGTGACGTGAACCGGTTTAGGCTACTAGTCACTGATTTATCCACTGAGATCCATAGAAACTAACTCGGCTAGTAATAATTATACAGACTCAATCTCGAAGAAGATAAGATGAGTTTATTCTATTATGAGAAACAATTTGTTTCATTTCTAATAGTCTTCTGGTAAATGTTCACTTACAGGCTGTTGCAAAATTCAATTTTGCTTGCATTAAGATACTTCTCCAAACTGTCTCTAAGATGCTTGTGGGCAGAGACAAGAAAGCAGAAGGAGCTCAAACAAGACTGATACAACCCTGCAGGTGTATCACATTAAATGGATTACTAAATCCTAGTCTAGACGACTTGGTATATGTTGTGTATCTGGGGCTTGAACTCAGAATATTAAATTATTTGATTATTGTATTGAAATAATTCGAAGGACCACCCTCTTTTGAGAAAAGAGGGAAAACAAATAATAGTGATCATCAGAATGACACTAGAGAACCAGTGTCTATGGATACTCATTCAGAGAATAATCACTTGAAATAAATGAAGACTGTAATTATTAATTAAAGCCAAAGCCTCAAATATCAGCATTGGGGGGTTATTTCTAGAAGTTCATATATATCTAGGAACCAGTGTGGTTCGAGGTAAATAACACGACTGATGAGAATCTTGCTGGCACCTCGTATACACGCTGTAATCAAAGGAATGTAAAGTAGCGATTGACTAGACTACAAATTATATTCAGATATTCATGAAACTGAGATGAGTGATAAACAGTACTAACATGTTATTTTTGATGTTCACTCCTCCTGACGACAAACTACTCACAAATGTACTACCTACTTTGATGCATCAAAAACAGGGGAATACTTAAGTGAGCGTATCAAATACTGAGGTCTGCCGAAATTCGCGTCTGCCAGTCCCAATGTTCACTGTTGTGCACACTTAATTACGAGTCTTGGCTTCAATTGTTGACGCGTTATTAACTGACGAGGCACTAGAGAACACATGGATAAGTAATTGACACTTGTTAACTGGGTATCAACGTAATTCTTGTCGATAAGAACTCCCAGCAGCTGCCATGTGTCTCGTCAACGCTGCCTCGTGACCAAGTCTTTGTAAGTAATGGCGTCGCCGCCTTCCCCAACCCTCTCTCGCATTCATCACAGAAATTATTAAACACGAATTATTCTTTTCGCGTAATTATGTATGAAATACGGTAATATGAACTGGGTTGCAATTATAGGGAATTAATAATTATCATATTCTCGATAAATGATCTCTAGCGAGAAATGAAGATAATATTTATACTCTCCAGAGCATTCGATCGTAACAGAATAAAAACTGTTTTGAAATAATTTCAATTAATAACTCTCGATTTTACATGATCAGGAGTCATATTATCAGCAATAGGTTCAGATTAAATTATATTAACACTACTGTTAGTGGTGTTAAGAACTACTGCAATTAGTAAGGTAATGGTAATTTATTATAATATAATAATAGATGATAAGTGTTGGAAATTTCCAACATAACTCCGGGGGGAGAAAACTCGGGTCGCAGTGCCATGTTGAGTACTGACGTACCTATCCCGAAGTTAGTATTAAGGTTAGTATGTTAGTACACACACAACGGATGTCCCGTAATTGTCAAGGACATACAAGAATTTAAGACATGAAATTCAATGTCATAATTAATAGTTTACACATACAAGTTAATGATTAAATCATACAATTTAAGTAACTGAGAATCCACTGTGAGGTGAATGTCTGGGTCATTGTGACTTGTAGCTGATTGGTTACTAGACATCACAACACAGTATCATCATGATCACTCAAATTGGATGAAAAATTATTTGCTCTTAATCAGAGCTATAATAGGCTTGTAGTTTCCTTTTACATTGTTGAGCAGCTGCTCTAGTGGGGCGGGTGCTCGGTGGATCAGAATTGTTGTCCTCGGAAACTGTTGGTGAAGCTGGTTCTGATAAACACTCTCGTTCTGCTAATTCGAGAGGTACCAACTTCTCTAATGTCTTTAGAGTAGTAGTGCCTTTGCACAAAACTCGTACTACTCTCAGGATGCCTTGGTGATCTGGGTGGATTGCAACAATTTTGCCTATAGGCCATTCTGACCTTGGTCCATCACTGTCAACTAATACTAGGTCTCCTGGTTGAAGTTGTACTTTATTATAGGGGCTCGAAGCTCCATAGTGGTACTCTCGTAGAGCGGTGAGGTACTCTCGAGTCCACACCTCATTCCACCTTTCAATTACTTTGAGAGATGTTGGTAACTTTGTACTAAGTCACTCCTGGTTACATAGGAAGGGTCGACGGGGTCCTCTTCTGCCAAAGGTATCAGAGGGCTCAGCAGACCTCCATGTATTAAATGCGAGGGACTCAGAGGCTCTCTCTGTGAGAAATCATCTGATAGATAAGTTAATGGGCGATTGTTGACTCGCGCCTCAATTTCCACGACGAGTGTTTGGAGTTCTGAGTAACTAATTTTCTGTCGATGCAAGGTCTTCCTTAAACACTTCTTGACAGTCCCTATCATACGTTCGTAGAACCCACCTTGCCAGGGGGCTCTGGGAGCAATAAATTTCCAGTGGCATTGTCGTCTCTGCATGACAGACTGCACTTCTGGATGATTCCATATCTCTCGTAAGCAGGCTTCTCCTGCCACAAAATTTGAGCCATTATCAGATATCATGAGTTTGGGACAGGATCTGCGAGCTGCAAATCTACGAAAAGCTTGGATGAAGGCTTCAGCACTCATGTCAGAAGTCACTTCTAGATGTACGCCTCGTGTGGTAGCACATGTGAAGAGGCAAATATAAGCTTTCACTGGTATCTTATCTGGATTGCCAGTGAGAAGCAAGGCTCCTGTGTAATCGACACCAGTGGTCTCAAACGGACGAAGATGAACTACCCTCTCTTTAGGGAGTGGTGGAGGTCCTGGGTAAGGACATACTCGTGCATCGTAGCGTTTGCAGATTATACAGAACTTAATGATTGATTTGACAGTTTGACGACCTTGAGGAAGCCAATATTTCTGTCTGAGGTCGGTGAGAGTGTCTAACACTCCACCATGCAAAGTACCATATTGATGGTGATGTAAAACTAGAAGTTTTGTAATAATGTGGTGACGAGGTAGAAGGATTGGATTCTTTGTGTCCAAATCAATTTTTGCATGAAGCAAACGTCCTCCACACCTTAATATATTATGAGTGTTGGTATCATACCAGATACCTAGAGACTTGGTTAATTTATCTGGAAGATTTTCATATTCACTTCCATATGTCTCTTGTTGTGCACGTTTGATCCAGTAGATGATAGGATTGGGAAACTTATGCTTGATTCCTATCTTAGCAAGAAAGTCAAACACATGTGCTGTCACTCTTAATAACTTACTCAAGTTAGAATAATTGTGAGGATTAATAGCTGAGATTCGATGAGGTTCTGGGTCTTTCATGGGAGTAGTGATACTGGTCACTATGACTTGTGGTTTCTGTTTGGGCCACTGACCACTAACAAGCCATGAAGGTCCATTAAACCACATCGAAGACTTACTTAGCTGTTTAAATGTTAAACCTCTTGATAAGTAATCTGCAGGATTGTCCTTAGTGGGGACATGTCTGAATTTATATCCAGCAGATAATTCATGAATTTCCCTAACACGATTACTAACATAGGGAGTTTTATTATTGTTATTTCTTACCCATTGTAAGACTGCCTCATTGTCTGACCACACTACGATCTCACCAAAGTGAATATTATTGAGTGTCTTGGTCAGGCAATGAGCCAATCTTACTCCCACCAGCAATGCAGTTAACTCCATTTGAGGTAAAGATCTCTTCTTGATTGGAGCAACTCTCGCTTTAGATGTGAGTAAAATTGATTGTGCACTATTGACTAAGTAGGCTGCAGCGCCATAAGCTTTGCCAGAGGCATGGCAAAAAACGTACAAAATTGTGGGTAAGTTTTGTCCTGAAGCATTACAAGGAAATTTCAAAACACCTAATTGATTGAAATCCGTTGCGAGTATTTGCCATTTTTCTTGCAACTGAATTGGCAACGGATCATCCCATCCCATATGTTTCTGCCAGCATTCCTGCATTAGGAGTTTGCCCCTTATTAATATAGGACTAAGTAAGCCTAAAGGGTCAAATGGTTGACTGACATACGAGAGTAATTTTCTCATGGTAAGGGATGAATTATTGGTTTGTACTGACTTGACATTCATCTCGTCAGTACCTGTGTTCCATTCCACGCCCAGAACTTTTAATTGAGTAGGCACCTGATAACCCGGAAATTCTTTCTCGATTATCTGGTTTAATGATTTATTGTTTGAGGCCCATGATTGTAGTGGCATATTGGCTCCTAATAACTCACGGTTAGCCTCATGGTAAATTTCTACCAATTTGGATTTGTCATTAGTAGTTCCCTGGAAATTATCGACATACAAGTTGTCACTGATCTCAGCCTTATAAGGACTATTTGACTTCTTCAAATGTGTATCTAATGTGGCTTGAAGTAGAAACGGTGAGGAAGTCGCTCCGAAAAGCACAGAGGCAAACCGATAGGTTATGACATCACTGTCAGGATCCTGGGGATCTTTAATCCAGAGAAATTTGGTGTAATTACGATCCTCCTCTTGCAAGCCTACTCTAAGGAAAGCTTTACTGATATCAGCAGTATAAGCGAAAATACCAGTACGGAATCGTAACAGTACATCATGTAGCCTTTGTGTTAGGCTAGGTCCCGTTTGGAGACATTCATTCAAAGACACGCTGTTTGCCTTCACTTTGGCACTACAGTTGAAAACAATACGTATTGGTGTTGTCAATGAATCTTTCAACACAGCGTGATGGGGTAAATAGTGACCTGTTTTTCGGTCATCATTATCAACAACTTCAATAAATTTACTATTCAGTTGTTGCTGAATTAACTGATGATACATATTTAATTTATCTGGCTGTTTCTTCAGCCGTATTAATTGTGACTGTAATTGAGAGGCTGCCATGAAATAATTAACTGGAAGTTGTGGATGATTCAACTTCCATGGCAATCTCACCCAGTATTGTTTGTCTTTATAGACAACTGTATCCAGATATTGCTGGTAAGTCCACATATCATCAGGACTTGGTTGTTCAGGGACAATACCTAAAGTGTCTAAATCCCACAGACGATGTACAGGTGGATCAGACTCATTATCTTCAGATATTTCTCTGAAATGTAGGGGTGACTGTTCCAAGCCTAGTCACGCCACTATTGCATTATTAGCTTGTTTGTTGGTTGACGCTGCCTTTTGTTGGAAAAGCACCGGTCCAGTAAGCAACTTGCCTCCAGCAGATGACAACAAATTCATTCCGTGTTGTCTGGTGCATCCAGTTATAAATTTATAATAATGGTCAGCGCCTATAAGTATACCAACATCTGTGAGGCAGTCAGAATTTATTTTGTGATCTGCTAGCCTCATGCGGTTTCGTTTAAGATACCTCGCAGTGCGAGCTAGTCCTGTGACCTGCAGGTCTGAAGGCAGTTTATCTACTACTACCGCTTGTATTGGACTAGTGGAAGATCCAAGTCTCACTAACACCTTGACTACTTGGTATTCACGAGGTCCACTATTAGTCAAGAACCCAGAAATATTCAGTCTCACACTTTTGGCAGGTTTTAATTTTAACTGCTCAACTAATTGTTGTGTGATGAAGGTTTTCTGTGATCCTTGATCAAAGAGACCTCTAGTGTTAACTCTAGATTTCCTGTCTATTAGTTTGAGTTGAGCTGTAGGCAGAGTGGTATTATTGCCTGACTCAGTAGCAAGTACACTTATTTCTTGATGTACCTTGCAATATTGTACTGTGGTAGAATTCATAGAATTCTCCCCAGGTGTCACAGATTGGGTAGAAATTTTTCTACATAAGGCATAATGATGTACACCTTTGTGGCATCTACTGCATAACCGTAGCTGCACAACACATTTACTGGGCTCATGAGAACCCATGCACTTGGTGCATCTGTGTAATTCTTGGAGTTGTTTAATCCTGGTATTAAAGTTAGGATAAACAGTGCATTTGTAGGTGAGATGTTCTTGATCACAGAACAGACACCTTCTCTCTCTGACTGAATTTGTCCTTTTAGTAGACACATCAGTTGTAGTGTCAGAGGGAGATACAGAATAAATACCTACACTACCACTCCCTTTTCCAGTGGATGGAGTAGTCTTAGGTTTTGGATTTATTCAAAGTCAATTTGGGTTTGACTGAGTTGTCAATGTTAGGTGATTTAGACTCAGGTTTAATCTTATCATGAGTCTTCAACCTGTTAACTGTTATTCTCAGCCCCTCGAATATTTGCTCGAGAGTGAGAAACTCGGTTTTATAATGTGAGCAGATTTCTGCTAAGATATTTTGAGGCAATTTCCTCTGCAAAAGTAACTTGATTGACCATTCTGAGGCTGGTACATCAACTTTAGTACCTAAGGCCTTCACTAGAGACTCTGCTTCTAGTCTGAAGCCTTGAAGTGAGTCTGGTCTGTTACTTGGTGCATTCAGATCTAGCAATTGGTAATAAAGGTTAGCTATACTTAACTCCTTGTTGCAATAATTCAACTTCAGCAGTTTTATAGCTTCCACATAATTACTCTCAGTGAGAGCTAGGTTATTTATAACCTTTTTAGCTTCCCCTTTGAGAAGACTAATCAGGTATGAAAATTTAGAAACTGGGTCAAGATAAGACCTGTTATGGATATGAACTTCAAATGAAGTCCAAAATGTGTCCCAATTTTCTTCATCCAGTCCTGCAAATGTAGGTAAGTCTAAAGTAGGTAGACGAACCTCAGGTAATTGATTACTCTGGATTGAGACATAGTAGTATTTGTATTGGATTGATGGTTTACTATACTGGATAGTACATCAAGTTTATCTTGAGTCTCATCTTCATATGGGAAATATTTGCTATAATTTGATCTAATTCCTCAGATCAGTTTCAGTAGCATTCAGTGAGTTAAGATAAGACTGACTTGCAGATTTAACTTGATCAAATTAAGATTAGCTACTCTCACTGATGATTCTAGTAGATAGTAATCAATGGGAGTAGTTTAGACAAGCCATCAGACTTATTAATTAGTCTAGTTAAATGGCCTTTGAGGCCAATATAGGTTCTCCTTAATTGCTCAGGAGTAGCCATGTTAGCTTTAAGTCCAAATTTCATAGGACTTGATTGAATATTACTAATGAAGCTGGGATACTTGTTCATTAGTTGATAATTAATATTGAGTATAGCCTGAATTCTGGCTAAATTAAACTCTACCTCACTTTGAGGTTAAATGTCCCTACCTAACAGTATGTAGCTAAAGATTTTGAGTGGTGTCTGCATGTCACCATTAACTTTCGTCCGGCTAGCCATCATTATCACCATTAGATGTAATGGTGATCATACAGCAACACTCAAAACCACACACAAAAATAATGAGTACACAAATAATTAATATGGGTACACTCTAATCAGAGTTACTGTAATGTTTGAATCCCACCTTGGTAGGGTCAGCACAAAAATGTATATGTATGTACTACTCATTAGTACAGGACTAGTTGTAAGAATTTCTTGGATTGTATCCAGTTCGAAGAGACCAAAATGTTGTTTTGGTTTCTGAGAACGGATATAGTTTAATGGTAATTGGTATGTATCCAGTTCGATAAGACCAAAATGTTGTTCTGGTCTGAGAACCGAAATAGATTAATATTAATTGTAGTATCCGGTTCGAAGGACCAAAATGTTGTGTATCTGGGGCTTGAACTCAGAAAATTAAAATTTGATTATTGTATTGAAATAACTCGAAGGACCACCCTCTTTTGAGAAAAGAGGGAAAACAAATAATAGTGATCATCAGAATGACACTAGAGAACCAGTGTCTATGGAAACTCATTCAGAGAATAATCACTTGAAATAAATGAAGACTGTAATTATTAATTAAAGCCAAAGCCTCAAATATCAACATTGGGGGGTTATTTCTAGAAGTTCATATATATCTAGGAACCAGTGTGGTTCGTCACTAGTTCATTGTTGGGTTAATAACATGGTAAATCTAAACTACAATAGATTCAAATATATGGTAAATCAAATCATGAATATTAAAGATCATTAATCACTGAGCATAAATACTGAGCACAGTTAGAGCATAACATTAATTACCAAATCTGGCAATAATTATTCAATGGAAAATCTATATGAATTATATAGAATCAATAATCAAGTTGAATAAATTTGTACGAAAAATGTGTCTTAGCTGTAAGACGATTTCTAACGCCAGTTCATCATTCGTCCTCGTGGTCACGGAATCCCATAGAGAAAGAACTCGAGGTAAATAACACGACTGATGAGAATCTTGCTGGCACCTCGTATACACGCTGTAATCAAAGGAATGTAAGTAGCGATTGACTAGGCTACAAATTATATTCATATTCATGAAACTGAGATGAGTGATAAACAGTACTAACATGTTATTTTTGATGTTCACTCCTCCTGACGACAAACTACTCACAAATGTACTACCTACTTTGATGCATCAAAAACAGGGGAATACTTAAGTGAGCGTATCAAATACTGAGGTCTGCCGAAATTCGCGTCTGCCAGTCCCAATGTTCACTGCTGTGCACACTTAATTACGAGTCCTGGCTCCAATTGTTGACGCGTTATTAATGACGAGGCACTAGAGAACACATGGATAAGTAATTGACACTTGTTAACTGGGTATCAACGTAATTCTTGTCGATAAGAAATCCCAGCAAGCTGCCATGTGTCTCGTCAACGCTGCCTCGTGACAAGTCTTTGTAGTAATGGCGTCGCCGCCTTCCCAACCCTTCTCTCGCATTCATCACAGAAATTATTAAACACGAATT
>WNGS01009760.1:32130-46447 GCA_020271785.1 Procambarus virginalis | reverse complement strand
CCACTCTCCATAGTGTGAAACAAATCACTGGCAACAGGGAAACTGCCAGAAAATTGGAACGCAGCTAATGCAGTCCAGATATACAACAAGGGGGATAGACAGGAGGCGCTTAACTACAGGCCAGTGTCCCTAACCTGCATATCATGCAAGCTGATGAAGAAGTTTGCGCGAATAAAGCTAGTGGAACATATGGAGCGAAAGAACATTGTAACACAGCATCAACATGGGTTCAGGGATAGAAAGTCCTGCGTCACAGGGCTAAATGAATTCTACGACCAGGCAACAAAAATCAAGCAAGTAAGAGAGTGGGGGGGGGCAGACTGCATATTTTTGGATGCCAGAAAGCCTTTGATACAGTACCACACAAGAGGCTAATGAATAAGCTGCAGATGCAGGCTGGAGTGAAAGGGAAAGTACTCTATTGGATAAGGGAGTACCTAAGCAAAAGAAGACAACGAGTCAGTGTGAGGGGTGAGGTCTCAGATTGACGAGACGTCACAAGTGGAGTCCCGCAGGTGTCAGTCCTTGGACCTATACTGTTTCTGATATGTGTAAATGATCTCTCAGATGGTATTGACTCCTTTCTCTCAATGATTGCTGACGATGCCAAAATTATGAGAAGGATTGAAACAGAAGATTATAGTAGGAGGCTACAAGATAACCTAGACAGACAATGAATGGTCCAACAAATTGCTGCTAAAGTTCAACCCGAGTAAATGCAAAGTAATGAAACTAGGCGGTGAAAACAGGAGGCCAGACACAGGATACAAAATAGGAGATGATATACTTCATTAAACCCACAGAGAGAAAGATCTACGAGTTGATATCACACCAAACCTGTCTCCTGAAGCCCAAATAAAAAGAATTACGTCTGCGGCATATGCGAGGCTGGCTAACATCAGAACAGCCTTCTGGAACCTGTGTAAGGAATCATTCAGAATCTTGTACACCGCATATGTAAGACCAATCCTGGAGTATGCGGCCCCAGCATGGAACTCGTACCTTATCAAGCACAAGAAGCTGAAAAAAGTTCAGAGGTATGCTACTAGACTAGTCCCAGAACTAAGAGGAATGAGTTACGAGGAAAGACTGCGGGAAATGCACTTTACGACACTGGAAGACAGAAGAGTAAGGGGAGACATGATCACTACCTACAAAATCCTCAGGGGAATTGATGGGTAGACAAGGATAAACTATTCAACACAGGTGGTACGCGAACAAGGAGACACAGGTGGAAACTGAGTACCCAAATGAGCCAAAGGGACGTTAGAAAGAACTCTTTAATGTCAAGAGTAGTTAACAGGTGGAATACATTAGGCAGTGATGTGGTGGAGGGTGACTCCATACACAGTTAGAAATGTAGATATGATAAAACCCAGTAGGCTCACGAATCTGTACACCAGTTGATTAACAGTTGAGAGGCAGGACCAAAGAGCCAAAGCTTAACCCCCGCAATCACAAATAGGTGAGTACACACACATAAACACACACACACGCACAATCCCCTGTTGATTGACGGTTGAGAGGCTTGACCAAAGAGCCAGAGCTCAACCCTCGCAAGCACAATTAGGTTAGTACAATTAGGTGAGTACACACACACACACGCATACAAACACAAATTGTAATTGAAATTGAGAGGGTAGACAAGGATGGATTATTTAACACTGGTGGTACACGCACAAGGGGACACAGGTGGAAACTGAGTACTCAAATGAGCCACAGAGACGTTAGAAAGAACATTTTAAATGTCAGAATAGTTAGTAAATGGAATGCATTAATTAAGCAGCAATGTGGTGAAGGCCGACTCCATACACAGTTTCAAATGTAGATCTGATAGAGCCCAATAGGTTCAGGAATCTACACATCAGTTGATTGACATTTGAGAGGCGGGATCAAAGAGCCAGAGCTCAACCCCGCATACGCAACTTGGTGCGTACTGTCCATTATATTGATGGTGGCCATATTGTTTCTATCATATTCCTGTCTGGGTCTTCTGTCGTTCGGTGGGGGGTTATATATGACTACTACTATAATGTTCTGTCCTCCAGTTACTATAGTGCCTGATATGTAGTCACTGAAACCTTCACAGTTCTGATTTACCATCTCTTCAAAACTAACACCTTTTCTTATCAGCAAAGCTACACCACCTCCTCGGGTTGAACTTCAACAGCTATTTGTTGGACCATTCACTCAGTTTGTCTAGGTCATCTTGTAGCCTCCTACTGTCGTCCTTAGTTTCAACCCTGCATTTGTGTGTGTGTGTGTGTGTGTATGTGTGTGTGTGTGTGTGTGTGTGTGTTGGTGTGTGTGTGTGTGTGTGTGTGTGTGTGTGTGTGTGTGTGTGTATGTGTGTGTGTGTATATGTGTGTGTGTGTTGTGTGTGGTGTGTGTGTGTGTGGTGTGTGTGTGTGTGTGTGTGTGTGGTGTGTGTGTGTGTGTATGTGTGTGTGTGTGTGTGTGTGTGTGTGTGTGTGTGTGTGTGTGTGTGTGTGTGTGTGTGTGTGTGTGTGTGTGTGTGTGTGTGTGGTGTACTCACCTAATCACCTAGTTGTGCTTGCGGGGGTTGAGCTCTGGCACTTTGGTCCCGCCTCTCAACAGTCAATCAACAGGTGTACAGGTTCCTGAGCCTATTGGGCTCTATCATATCTACACTTGAAACTGTGTATGGAGTCAGCCTCCACTACATCACTTCCTAATGCATTCCATTTGTCAACCACTCTGACACTAAAAAGTTCTTTCTAATATCTCTGTGGCTCATTTGGACACTCAGTTTCCACCTGTGTCCCCTAGTGCGTGTGCCCCTTGTGTTAAATACCCTGTCTTTATCTACCTTATCAATTCCCTTGAGAATCTTGAATGTGATGATCATATCCCCCCTAACTCTTCTGTCTTCCAGCGAAGTGATGTTTAATTCTCGTAGTCTCTCTTCGTAGCTCATACCTCTCAGCTCGGGTACTAGTCTGGTGGCAAACCTTTGAACCATTTCCAGTTTGGTCTTATCCTTGACTAGATATGGACTTCATGCTGGGGCTCCATACTCCAGGATTGGCCTGACATATGTGGTATACAAAGTTCTGAAAGTTTCCTTACACAAGTTTCTGAATGCCGTTCTTATGTTGGCCAGCCTGGTATATGCCGCTGATGTTATCCTCTTGATATGGGCTGCTGGGGACAGGTCTGGCGTGATGTCAACCCCCAAGTCTTTTTCTCTCTCTGACTCTTGAAGAATTTCATCTCCCAGTTGATACCTAGTATCTGGCCTCCTGCTCTCTACGCCTATCTTCCTTACATTACATTTGCTTGGGATAATCTCTAACAACCATTTGTTTGACCATTCCTTAAGCTTGTCCAGGTCGTCTTGAAGCCTTAAGCATTCCTCCTCTGTCTTAATCCTTCTCATAATTTGGCATCGTCAGCAAACATTGAGAGAAATGAATCTATACCCTCTGGAGATCATTTACATATATCAGAAACAAGATAGGACCGAGTACAGAGCCCTGTGGGACTCCACTGGTGACTTCACGCCATTCTGAGGTCTCACCCCTCAGAGTAACCTTCTGCTTCCTATTCCTGAGGTACTCCCTTATCCACTGGAGCACCTAACCAGCTACACCTGCCTGTCTCTGCAGCTTATGTACTAACATCTTATGCGGTACTATGTCAAAGGCTTTTCGACAATCCAGTCGAAGTAGAAAATGCTGTCCGCCAGCCTTCTCTTTCTTGCTTAATCTTTGTCACCTGGTCGTAGAATGTATTAAGCCGGTCAGGCAAGATTTACCTCCCTGAACCCATGATGGCGATTTGTCACGAAGTCCCTTCTCTCCAGATGTGTTACTAGTTTTTTTCTCACGATCTTCTCCATCACCTTACATGGTATACAAGTCAAGGACACTGGCCTGTAGTTCAGTGCTGTGTGTGTGTGTGTGTGTGTGTGTGTGTGGTGTGTACCTATTTGTGCTAATCAGGGATTTGTTTATTTTTGTCACCATAAATCATCAATAAAATGTTATACATGTTTGTTTCCAAAGGAGGTGCATATGTTTGAGTTTTTTTCTTTACATCATATATGTCCAATATTTTTTTTTTCCATTCATCAGCTGTTATTGCCTGCCTGCCTGACCCTTCCATTACCAGCACTCCATGAATCCATTCATCAACTCCCCTGTACGCCGCTTCTCGTTTCTTCAGAACAAACTCAAATTTATTGGTTTAATATTTGCCAAACTATCATATCCGTCATTTTAAACACAGCTGCCGGCGTTGTTCCCACTATACGCTACTATTTTCACTCCTGCAGGTTTTAATACTGAAAATACCGACTAGACATAAATCTGTTTCTTGCAATATTTATACATGAAAGCGAATAACTCTCAAATATACGTCGTGTGAATAAAAATATAAAAAGTTATTGGCGCGAAAAAGCGTTTAGATTTGTATGGATACCTCTGTTCGTTTGTGTGCGAGTTTCAGGTGTGAATGTTTGAATGAATATATATATATATATATATATATATATATATATATATATATATATATATATATGTGTGTGTGTGTCGTACCTAGTAGCCAGACTCACTTTTTGGCCTACTATGCAAGGCCAGATTTGCCTAATAAGCCAAGTTTTCCTGAATTAATATATTTTCTCTAATTTTTTTCTTATGAAATGATAAAGCTACCCATTTCATTATGTATGAGGTCAATTTTTTTATTGGAGTTAAAATTAACGTAGATATATGACCGAACCTAACCAACCCTACCTAACCTAACCTAACCTATCTTTATAGGTTAGGTTAAGTTAGGTAGCCGAAAAGTTAGGTTAGGTTAGGTTAGGTAGGTTAGGTAGTCGAAAAACAATTAATTCATGAAAACTTGGCCTATTAGGCAATCGGGCCTTGCATAGTAGGCTGAGAAGTGCGTTCTGGCTACTAGTACGACATATATATATATATATATATATATATATATATATATATATATAATATATATATATATATAGATATATATATATATATATATATATATATATCTATATATATATATATATATATATATATATATATATATATATATATGTATATATATGTATATTATATATATATATATATATATATATATATATATAATATATATATATATATATATATATATATATATATATATATATTATAATTATTAAATATGACCGAAAAAGTAAGATTAATAATTCTAACACGAATTTTCTCGATCTTCCTTACGTTTCTTTTTACTGTTGATGGTAAATGAAAAAACAATTCTTCATAATTCATTTTTATTTCTAGTCTGACGCGACATTTGAGCGCGTTTCGTAAAACTTATTACATTCTCAAAGACTTTAGTTCACACACACACAACTATAACTGAACAGCATTGGCTCTTTTATACCTGCATTTGGGTGAGGTGATGTAATACAATAGTTTGGGATGAGGTGAAAACAAACTTTCAACAAAACACAGAACACGGAACAATGGGTATAAGCTAAAGGGAAGAATAGATCTGTAACTGCAGACGGCCTATTGGCCCATATTTCTTGATGCTTCTATATTGGAGCGGAGTCTTGAAGTGGGTAGAATATAGTTGTGCATTAATTGGCTGTTGATTGCTGGTGTTGACTTCTTGATGTGTAGTGCCTCGCAGATGTCAAGCCGCCTGCTGTCGCTGTATCTATCAATGATTTCTGTGTTGTTTGCTAAGATTTCTTTGGTGATGGTTTGGTTGTGGAAAGAGATTATATGTTCCTTAATGGAGCCCTGTTGCTTATGCATCGTTAAACGCCTGAAAAGAGATGTTGTTGTCTTGCCTATATACTGAATTTTTTGAGGTTTACAGTCCCCAAGAGGGCATTTGAAGGCATAGACGACGTTGGTCTCTTTTAGAGCGTTCTGCTCAGTGTCTGGAGAGTTTCTCATGAGTAGGCTGGCCGTTTTCTTGGTTTTATAGTAATCGTCAGTTGTATCTTCTATTTTGTCTGTAGGGATAACATTTCTATTAACAATATCTTTCAGGACCCTTTCCTCCGTTTTATGAGCTGTGGAAAAGAAGTTCCTGTAAAATAGTCTAATAGGAGGTATAGGTGTTGTATTATTTGTCTCTTCAGAGGTGCATGGCGTTTCACTTTCCTTCTTATGATGTCTTCAACGAAACCATTGGAGAAGCCGTTGTTGACTAGGACTTGCCTTACCCTACAGAGTTCTTCATCGACTTGCTTCCATTCTGAGCTGTGGCTGAGAGCACGGTCGACATAAGCGATAACAACACTCCTCTTGTACCTGTCTGGGCAGTCACTGTTGGCATTTAGGCACATTCCTATGTTTGTTTCCTTCGTGTAGACTGCAGTGTGGAAACCTCCACTCCTTTCCATGACTGTTACATCTAGAAAGGGCAGCTTCCCATCCTTCTCCATCTCGTAAGTGAAACGCAACACAGAATTCTGCTCAAATACCTCCATCAGCTCCTGCAGATGTCTGACATCAGGTAACTGTGTAGAAATGTCAACATACCTGCAGTATATGGCTGGTTTCAAGTTCATGTCGACTAAGGCGTTTTTCTCGATGGTACCGATGTAGAAGTTCGCAAACAGGACACCTAGGGGAGAACCCATGGCAACCCCATCTACTTGCTTAGACATGTGCCCATCCGGGCTCAAGAAGGGTGCCTCTTTAGTACATATATATATATATATATATATATGTCGTACATATATATATATATATATATATATATATATATATATATATATATATATATATATATATATATATATATATATTGGTAGCAGTCTTTCTTGTAAACATATGTTGATAAATATGACCGAAAAAATAAGATTAATAATTTTAACACGATTTTTCTCAATATTTCTTATGTTTCTTTTTACTGTCGATGGTAATTGAAAAATCAATTCTCCAAAATTCATTTTTACTTCTAGTCTGACGCGACACTTGAACGCGTTTCGTAATAACTTATTACATTTTCAAAGACTTTAGTTTACACACACACAACTGTAGCCTGAAAACACTAAACAGAGTTTTACTTAATGCTGACATTGAACAGCTTGTCTTATATACTCACATTTGGGTAAGGTGATATGTTGCAACAGGTTTGGACGAGGTGAACAAACTTTTGATCAACACATGACAGAACACGGTGCAATGGGTATAAATTGGATAAATGAGAGGGAAGAATGAAAGTAACTGCAAAGGGCCTATTGGCCCATACTTCCTCTTGATGCTTCTATATTGGTACGGAGTCTTGAAGTGGGTAGAATATAGATATGCATTAATTGGTTGTTGATTGCTGGTGTTGACTTTTTGATGTGTAGTGCCTCGCAGATGTCAAGCCGCCTGCTATCGCTGATTCTATTGATGATTTCTGTGTTGTTTGTTAAGACTTCTCTGGTGATGGTCTGGTTGTGGGAAGAGATTATATGTTCCTTAATGGAGCCCTGTTGCTAATGCATTGTTAATCGCCTAGAAAGAGATGTTGTTGTCTTGCCTATATACTGAGTTCTTTGGGGCTTACAGTTCCCAAGTGGTCATTTGAAGGCATAGACGACGTTGGTCTCCTTTAAGGCGTTTTGCTTTGTGTCTGGAGAGTTTTTCATGAGCAGGATGACCGTTTTATTGGTTTTATTGTATATCGTCAATTTTATCTTCCGATTTTTGTCTGTAGGGATAATGTCCCTATCAACAATATCTTTCAGGACCCTTTCCTACGTTTTATGAGCTGTGGAAAAGAAGTTCATGTAAAATAGCCTAATAGGTGATACAGGTGTTGTGTTAGTTGACTCTTCAGAGGTTGCATGGCATTTCACTTTCTTTTTTATGATGTCTTCAACGACACCATTGGTGAAGCAGTTGTTGACTAGGACCTGCCTTACCCTACAGAGTTCTTCATCGACTTGCTTCCATCCTGAGCTGTGGCTGAGAGCACGGTCGACGTAAGCGTTGACAACACTCCTCTTCTACCTGTCTGGGCAGGCACTCCAGGCATTGAGGCACATTCCTATGTTTGTTTCCTAGGTGTAGACTGCAGTGTGGAAACCTCCGCTTCTTTCCATGACTGTTACATCTAGAAAGGGCAGCTTCCCATCCTTCTCCATCTCGTAAGTGAAACTCAATACAGAATTCCACTCGAATGCCTCCTTCAGCTCCTGCAGACGTCTGTCATCAGGTACCTGTGTAAAAATCTCGTCAACATACCTGCAGTATATAGCAGGTTTCAAGTTCATGTCAACTATGACCTTCTGTTTGATGGTATCCATGTAGAAGTTCGTAAACAGGACACCTAGGGGGTGAACCCATGGCGACCCTATCTTCATGCTTATACATGTGCCCATCCGGGCTCAAGAAGGATGCCTCTTTAGTACAAACTTGGAGTCGTTTCCTTAAAATGTTTTCTTGTATGTCAAGCGGAGTACAGGCCGGATCACGATACACTCTGTCCGCTATCATCCCGATTGTTTCATCCACAGGTACGATGGTAAACAGTGATTCTACGTCCAACGAAGCTCTTTTCCCTGTAGCCTGTGTTCCCCACAGTAAGTCAACAAATTCCTTTGGAGACTTCATGCTGAAAGCACAAGGCACATAAGGAGTCAGCAAGCCGTTGAGTTGCTTCTCCAGTCTGTACATGGGTGTCGGTATCTGGCTGATGAAGTGAGTTTCCAGGCTTGTGTGTCTTGACATTTCCATACACCTACCCAGGTTTGTATTCCCCAATAATCTTTGGCAGGTGGAGTCCGGATTTCTTGCCGTTCACAGTTTCGATCAATCTGTTTACCTTAAACAGAAATTGTGTAGCCTGTTTGACTCCACAATCTCTGACTCCCTCTCTCTTGATACGGAGCTAAACAAACACATTGGTAAAGCATCTACTACCATGTCCAGACTGACAAAGAAAGTGTGGGCGAACAATAGGCTGACTGAGTATACAAAGATTCAGGTTTACAGAGCCTGTGTCCTGAGCAATCTACTTTATGGCAGTGAGTCGTGGACACTCTGCACCCGTCAGGAGAGACAGCTGAATGCCTACCACATGCGCTGCCTTCAACACATCTTGGACATCACCTGGTAAGAAAAGATGACAAACAACAACGTCCTGGGAAGAGCTAGAATCACCAGCATGAATGTAATGCTGAAACAGAGACGAATGCGCTGGCTTGGGCACGTGGTGCGAATGGGCAAATTGCCAGTGTGCTCCTGGCAGTATGGTTCGAGTCACTTCTGGGGTGTGAGTTTTCAGTTGCATATAGTCCAGGGGACGATTCAGGCTTGTTCGCATTTGTATTCCTCACGTGTGCCCCAAAGAATGAGGCGATTTGATAAAGTACCATGCCCAAGATTACCAACCGAGTGCCGGCGGGGGGATTGAAATAGCCTCGGCAACCATCCTCTTTTGTCCGGTCGTGTTGGTCAAGCAGTTAAGGGATCCTGTACGCCAGCAGTGTGCTCCTGGCAGTATGGGTTCGAATCACTTCTGGGATGTGAGTTTTCAGTTGCATATAGTCCTGGGGACCATTCAGGCTTGTTCGCATTTGTGTTCCTCACGTTTACCCCAAAGAATGAGGTGATTTGATTAAATACCATGCCCAAGATTACCAACCGAGTGCCGGCGGGGGGATGGATATAGCCTCGGCTACCATCCTCTTTTGTCCGGTCATGTTGGTTGAGCGGTTAAGGGACCCTGTATGCCAGCAGTGTGCTCCTGGCAGTACAGGTTCGAGTCACTTCTGGGGTCTGAGTTTTCAGTTGCATATAGTCCTGAGGATCATTCAGGCTTGTTCGTATTTGTGGCTATCACATGTGCCCCAAAGAATGAGGTGATATAATAAAATACCATGCCCATGATCACCAACCGAGAGCCGGCGGGAAGATGGAAATAGCCTCGTCTACCATCCTCTTTTGTCTGGTCGTGTTGGTCGAGCGGTTAAGGGATCCTGTATGCCAGCAGTGTGTTCCTGGCAGTATGAGTTTGAGTCACTTCTGGGGTGTGAGTTTTCTGTTGCATATAGTCCTGGGGACTATTCAGGCTTGATCGCATTTGTGTTCCTCACGTGTGCCCCAAAGAATGAGGTGATTTGATAAAATACCATGCCCAAGATAACAAACCGAGTGCCGGTGGGGGATGGAAAAAGCCTCAGCTACAATCCTCTTTTGTCCGGTCATGTTGGTCGAGCGGTTAAAGGATCCTGTACGCCAAGAGTGTGCTGCAGTATGGGTTCGAGTAACTTCTGGGGTGTGAGTTTTCAGTTGCATATAGTCCTGGGGACCATTCAGGCATGTTCGCATTTGTGTTCCTCACGTGTGCCCCAAAGAATGAGGTCATTTGATAAAATACCATGTCCAAGATTACCAACCGAGTGCAGGCAGGGGGGATAGAAATAGCCTCGGCTACCGTCCTCTTTTGTCCGGTCGTGTTGGTTAAGGCGGTTAAGGGATCCTATAAGCCAGCAGTGTGCTCCTGGCAGTATGGGTTCGAGTCAAATCATGGGTGTGAGTTTTCAGTTGCATATAGTCCTAGGGACCATTCAGGCTTGTTAGCATTTGTGTTCCTCACGTGTGCCCCAAAGAATGAGGTGATTTGGTAAAATACCATGCCCAAGATTACCAACCGAGTGCCGGCGGGGGGATGGAAAAAGCCTCGGCTGCCACCCTCTTTTGTCCGGTTATGTTGGTCGAGCGGTTAAAGGATCCTGTTCGCCATCAGTGTGCTCCTGGCAGTATGGATTCGAGTCACTTCTGGGGTGTGAGTTTTCAGTTGCATATAGTCCTGGGGACCATTCAGGCTTTTTCGCAATTGTGTTCCTCACGTGTGCCCCAAAAAATGGGGTGATTTGATAAAATACCATACCTTCAGGTTACCTTGAGTTGCTTCCGGGGCTTAGTGTCCCCGCGGCCCGGTCGTCGACCAGGCCTCCTGGTTGCTGGACTGATCAACTAGGCTGTTAGATGCAGCTGCTCGCAGCCTGACGTATGAGTCACAGCCTGGTTGATCAGGTATCCTTTGGAGGTGCTTATCCAGTTCTCTCTTGAACACTGTGAGGGGTTGGCCAGTTATGCCCCTTATGTGTAGTGGAAGCGTGCTGAACAGTCTCGGGCCTCTGATGTTGATAGAGTTCTCTCTCAGAGTACCTGTTGCACTTCTGCTTTTCAACAGGGGTATTATGCACATCCTGCCATGTCTTCTGGTCTCATGTGATGTTATTTCTGTGTGCAGGTTTGGAACCATCCCCTCCATTATTTTCCACGTGTAAATTATTATGTATCTCTCCCGCCTGCGCTCAAAGGAGTACAGATTTAGGCTCTTTAGCTGGTCCCAGCAATTTAGATATTTTACTGAGTGGATTCTAGCAGTAAAGGATCTCTGCAGCCCAAGATTACCAAACCGTGTGCCGGCAGGGGGATTGAAATAGCCTCAGATATCATCCTCTTTTGTCCGGTCGTGTTGGTCGAGCAGTTAAGGGATCCTGTACGCCAGCAGTGTGCTCCTGGCAGTATGGGTTCGAGTATCTTCTGGGGTGTGAGTTTTCAGTTGCATATAGTCCTGGGGACCATTCAGGCATGATCGCATTTGTGTTCCTCACGTGTGCCCCAAAGAATGAGGTGATTTGATAAAATACCATGCCCAAGATTACCGAGTGTCCGGCGGGGGGATGAAAAAAGCCTTGGCTGCCACCCTCTTTTGTCCGGTTAAGTTGTTCGAGCAGTTAAAGGATCCTGTACCCCAGCAGTGCGCTCCTGGCAGTATGGGTTCGAGTCACTTCTGGGGTGTGAGTTTTCAGTTGCATATAGTCCCGGGGACCATTCAGGCATGTTAGCATTTGTGTTCCTCAAGTGTGCCCATAAGTATGAGATGATTTAATAAAAAACCATGCCCAAGATTACCAACCGAGTGCCGGGGGGGGATGGAAATGCCTCGGCTACCATCCTCTTTTGTCCGGTCATGTTATTCGAATGGTTAAAGGATCCTGTACGCCAGCAGTGTGAGTTCGAGTCACTTCATGGGTGTGAGTTTTAAGATACATATAGTCCTGGGGACCATTCAGAATGGTCCCCAGGACATTACTGTTTTACTGCTAGCTGATCAAGCGATCAGGCTTGATCGCATTTGTGTTCCTCACGTGTGCCCCAAAGAATGAGGTGATTTCATAAAATACCATGCCCAAGATTACCAAACGAGTGCTGGCGGAGGGATGGAAATAGCCTCGTCTACCATCCTCTTTTGTCTGGTCATGTTAGTCGAGCGGTTAAAGGATCCTGTTCGCTAGCAGTGTGCTCCTGGCAGTATGGGTTCAAGTCACTTCTAGGGTGTGAGTTTTCAGTTGCATATAGTCCTGGGGACCATTCAGGCTTGTTCAAATTTTTGTTCCTCGCGTGTGCCCAAAGAATGAGGTCATTTGACAAAATACCATGCCCAAGATTACCAAACGAGTGCCGGCGGGGGGGATGGAAATAGCCTCGGATATCATCCTCTTTTGTCCGGTCGTGTTGGTCGAGCAGTTAAGGGATCGTGTACACCAGCAGTGTGCTCTTGGCAGTAAGGTTCCGAGTCACTTCTGGGGTGTGAGTTTTCAGTTGCATATAGTCCTGAGGACCATTCAGGCTTGTTCGCATTTGTGTTCCTCACGTGTGCCCTAATGAATGATATGATTTCATAAAATACCATGACCAAGATGACCAACCGAGTGCCAGCGGGGGGATTGAAAAATCCTTGGCTAGCATCCTCTTTTGTCCGGTCATGTTGGTCGAGCGGTTAATGATCCTGTACGACAGCAGTGTGCTCCTGGCAGTATAGGTTCGAGTCACTTCTGGGGTGTGTGTTTTCAGTTGCATATAGTCCTGGGGACCATTCAGGCTTGTTCGCATTTGTGTTCCTCATGTGTGCCCCAAAGAATGAGGTCATTTGATAAAATACCATGCCCAAGATTACCAACCGAGTTACATTGCCTTTTCGTGCTATGTTATGATTTGCCTGAGATTTGTACGGGGTTTCCGTTTTATATTTTCATTTTTTCCATAGCGCATGAGTGGGACTTATCTTCGTTAAACACCATATTATTTCTGTAGCCCATAGAAATTCCTGATCTACATCTGACTGAGGTTGCCATGTCCTCTATGTTGCCTACTCTCGTGAAGATCCTAGGTGTCATCTGCAAAGGATGATACAGTGCTCATATGGTAATCTTGGGCATGCATTTTATCAAATCACACTCATTTTTGGGGCAACACGTGTGAGGAACACAAATGCGAACAAGCCCGAATGGTTCCAAGGATTATATGCAACTGAAAACTCACACCCCAGAAGTGATTCAAACCCATACTACCAGGAGCAATGCAACTGGTATGTACAGGGACGCCTTAAGTCTGCTTGCCATCACGACCAGACCTAAGGAAGTAATAGAAAAGCTATTTGAACCAGTTCCTCCCGCCGGCACTCGGATGGTAATCTTGGGCAAGCATTTTATCAAATCACCTCATTTTTGGGGAACACGTGAGGACACAAATGCGAACAAGCCTGAATGGTCCTCAGACTATATGCAACTGAAACTCACACCCCAGAAGTGACTCGAACCCATACTGCCAGGAGCAAGCAAACTGGTATGTACAGGGAGCTTAATCCGCTTGACTATCACACCGACATAAGGAAGTGATAGCCGAGCTATTTGAACACTCTCCCCGGCACTCGGAGTAATCTTGGGCATAGACATTTTATCAAATCACCTCATTTTTGGGGCAACACAGGAGGAACACAAATGCGAACAAAGCCTGAATGTCCCAAAACTATATGCAACTGAAAACTCACACCCCAGAAGTGACTCGAACCCATACTGCAAGGAGCAACGCAACTGGTAGTACAGGGACCCTTAATCCGCTTGACCACGACCGGACATAGGAAGTAAGCCGAACTATTTGAACCACCTTCCCCCCGCACTCGGTGGTATTTTGGGCATAGCATTTATCAAATCACCTCATTTTTGGGCAACACTGAGGAAACAAATGCAAACAAGCCTGAATGGTCCGGACTATTGCAACTGAAAACTCACACCCCAAAAGTGACTCGAACCCATACTGCCAGGAGCAACGCAACTGGTATGTAAGGACGCCTTAATCCGCTTGACCATCACGACCGGAATAAGGAAGTGATAGCCGAAGCTATTTGAACCATTACCCGCAGGCATCGAATGGTAATCTTGGGCATAGCATTTTATCAAATCACACCATTTTTGGGGCAACACTGTGAGGAACACAAATGCGAACAATCCTGAATGGTCCCCAACGACTATGATGCAACTGAAAACGTCACC